>PVJA010010092.1:8229-58620 GCA_004027025.1 Myocastor coypus
AAAAAAAAAAAAAAAAAAAAAAAAAAAAAAAAAAAAAAAAAAAAAAAAAAAAGAAAAGAGAAAGAAAGAAAGAAGGAGAAAAAGAAAAAGAAAAAGAAAAAAGAAAGATTGGGGGGTGGATAACAAACAGTTGTCTATTGCAGAGCCATCAGAGCATCTATGCTTTAGAGAGGTGGAGGGGACTGTCAATCACCGAAGACCTGTTTGACATGGTGAGATAATTACAAGTTATAAGTCTGAGATCATGGCTGAGATAATATGGTTGTTAAAGTACAGAAAGCAGAATTATTGTCAACATGAGATCATGAGATAGGGAGTACTATGTGGAGGGGCCAGTAGAATTTAAAAACAGCATGCTCAAATATGTGTGTTTCAAATCCACCCAAGTGGAGACAACATAGAATGAGGGAATTAAAGAAAAATTTAGAATGCTCAGTAAATTTCACTGTAGATTATAGCTTAGTTATATAGCTTTATTAAAAATAATAAATTGATATTTTTGACCCCTCATAATCTATATGGCTAGCTAGTCTGCTGGGCATTTCTTTTCCAATATGTTTAACACAAAGCCATGAATTAATGAACCCAATTATTTAAATCATATTTACATCTAGAATTAGAAGCAAAAGATTACTCATTTTATCCTGGATTTTTCTTCCTAATGGTAGAAATTTCACATTAGCAAAGGGACAAATTATTTTGGACTCATGGCTAATTAAATATTGACTTTAGTGCATCTGAATTATTACTCATTTTATGAAAAAGATTGCAATTAGATATTATTATGCACAATACAGCTTGGAAGTAAGATTAAAACCTCATTCCATTTTCACTTCCTTCCTTCTAACAGTTTTATAGTGGAAGTAACTCTTTCCTTTCTTTCTTTGCAATTTAAAGGGCTTGGGGACAAATATCCTAAGTTCTGTCCCAGATAGGAAAGATGGGTGGCCAAGGGTCATTCTGATGGTGATATCTGAGGGCCTATTCCATTCCTAAAGAGGTAGGAAGAGCCCTACATCAAAGTTCATTTAACTAGTGATGAATGTCTCAAAGCTAAAAATTCACAAAAGATCTGTCATGGTCTTAAACTGTGACTGAAGCAACTACATAAAGCAGTTCTGCCAAGTCTCCCTGGGGTGGCCTGATGCATATCCCTCCATGGGCCAACTCTTGCTTCTGCATTTCTCTGCCCACCTACTTCCTTGCTCACCTGACACCTATTTTTAGGCATGTAGGCCATGACTGTAAATCAAGGACTGCTTCACAGTATGACATCACTGCTGATTATCTTCAATTAACATTGCTCTGCTGTTGCTTCATCTATTCTGTCTTGTCTCTCACAAGACTGCCAGGCCATTGTGACAGTCATGGCACAAGATGCCTTCTCCTCCCCACCAGTGCTCAGGAGCAGGCTGACAGCACATAATGTGCTTCCAGCTCTCAAGTCTGTGCCAGGACTCTGATCTCAAGAGGAGATCATTTTGACCTTCTGACCTCAAGAGATAAGGACTTAAAACAACAAATACATAGTAAGGCACATTCTTTCTTTCTTTTTTTCCAGTATTTATTTATTTATTTTGAAACTGTGTCTCACTAGGTCAGTGAGTGTCCTAGGCTGAGTTTGAACTTAGGGGACATTTCTCACACAGTGAAAGCAGCTAAAACTACATTATATATCAAATATAAGATATATAAATTTATACAGGATAATAGATATATATGATATATATAAATATATCTTACATAGGTAAATATCAATAAAAGACATATATATATATGCAAATATATATATATATATATATATATATATATATACTTTTTTTTTTTTAATTGTGGATAACTTTTTTTTTTTTTTTTTAAGGAAGGAAAGGTTTATTTAGCTCAAGCTACTGGAGGTTTCAGTCCATACTTGGCTGGCTCCAAGGCAGAGTGACACATGGCAGAGAGCAATCTTTCATGGTGGAGGGCAGAGAGCAAGAGCTTAATTGTGGGTAACTATTTTGATAGTTTAATTTTAAATACATTTCTGACAGGGGCGCACTTTTGTAACTACTAATAGGATGAAATAGAGGAAAAAAGAAGAGGCTGATAAGGAAAAAGGAAAGAAAAGATAAGATGTTTAGCACTAAATTGTTTACTTCCCTAGTTTCCAGGGAAAGCCCTGCATTCCAGGGGACTACCATCTTTAAGGAAGTTGGTTTACAATTACATGTCTTTCACAGACTGCTTCTTTGGGGTCTGGGACACAGGCTCAAATGATCATTTCCAGTTTCAAGTTTCAACTGGAAGTGATACCAATGGAAGCTAAGAAGAGGGGGATGTTTACTTTGTCAGTATTTAATAATGCAGGTGGTATGCAGTGTTGCCTTATTATATACTTCCCTGGTAGCTAACTGTGAGTTCTGATGTTAGAAAAGAGGCCGCTAAGATAAGCTACTGAAGTAAGTGACAAACTCGCTCTCTCTCCAATTTAGACTTGACTTTGATTATTTAAAGAAGGAACATGATATCATGTCAATCCATGGTAGCTCACGGTTTCCAAATAGAGGGCCTTTGGTAGTCAGAGCTTTCTTAGACTGGAGCCAAGGGGCTTTCTGGAAGTAACATTTCCTTAGGGAACTCTGTTTTTGCTTAAACAAGAAGCCTATTTGGAGTGGGTGAAGACCAGCAATAAACATAAAGATAAGATCATGGGGATTTTAAGACTCTCCCTCACACATTGTTGTGTTGAGCATAATAGTTCTTTTTCAAACACTGTTTCTAATTTCTATTTTAGTAAAAAAGCAAAGCAAACAAATAACAACCAAAAGACACAACAAATAAACAAAAGATGTAACTTCTAAAACCTGACAAGTTTTCCAGCTGTAAACTCACATACATCCTCTCGCCAAGCTCCTCATGTCCTACTTTGAACAACATTGATGTGGTTTTGCACGAGTAAGCACTGTAAGGAGAAACTTGAGAGCTAAGCATCTAAAAATTCTAATTGAATCTGACATGCTATATATGTAAACTTGGAGCTGCCTGACAGTCTGCTGAACTGTATTTCTTATATCAAATGTCAAAAAGCTTGCCTGCCTGACAATCCCCACCATAATTGCCTGCCAGCAAGGCCTGTTTAGTTGTTCCTTAAGTCTAGTAACCAAGCCCAAGCTAGAACACCATCTTGGAATAAGAACATCCATTATTTTCCATTAATAACCTAGTATACATTTTATTGCCCCATCACCTAGACAGTCACCCATCAGAACTCAAAGGGGTGAGATGTTAAAATGAGTAAAGCTGGATACAAGTAGATGATTGAAATATTACAGGGGACCAGGCATATTTTAGCATGTGCAGGGTTCTGGTTTCAATCCTCAGCACTCAAACCAAAACAAAACACAAAATAGAAAAAAGTAAATTTGAAGTGTATGAGAGCTGAATTGAAGGCATCAGTACAGAGTCAGGCAGAGGATGTCAGAGGGCACTGGGTTATGTGGGGAGGACCATTAAGCAACCCTAGGACAAGAAAAATGTATTCACCTAGTCACTGTTCTGACCTGACTAGCTTTATATCCTCAGCATATTAGCTGTAACTAATGTGTAAGTAACAGTAGCTTAAATAAGAAGGGAGATGATTTCTTCTCTGTCCTATAAATCCATATGTAGTTAGTTCTGAGTTAGTCTTGAGTGTCAAGAGAATCCTCATCTGCTCTTCCTTCTCTTTTTCTTTCTCTTCCTTTTTTTCTTTCTTTAGTTCATGTACCATTTTCATTTCCCTAGTCATTTCATGACTCAAGAAAGCTGCTAAACCTTCAGCTATTGAATTTACATACTCACAAACAGGAGGAAGTAGGGCAAAGGGCCTGGCCCTTTGCTTCCCTTTCCACTTATATCTTACTCATTACACTTACTTATATACTCTCACATTTAACTACAGGAGAAAATGTGAACCATGGTTTCTAAACGAGGTAGCCATGTACATAGTTAAAATTGTGGGTTGTAGTTTTGATGGAAAAGAGGAGGAGGCACTGGGAGATAAGAATATCTACCCCAGCGTACCTGCTCCCATCAAATTTGGGAGCTTCATTAGGGTTGATGTTTTTTTTTTCTTTTTTAATTTTTTATTTTTTTTCTTGTTTCAGAACTTTTGTTTGTTTGTTTATTTATTTATTTTTATGGCTGGCTCAGCCTGCCCTGAGGGCAGGGCTGGCACAGCATGTGGTGCCGGGGATTGAACCGAGGTCCCTGCAGCCACCCAAGCTTTCCTAAGCAGGCACTTTAGACCACTGAGCCATCCTGCCAGGCCCCGCAAGGTTGATCATTTCTACTGATTTGTAGCCAGTGTTGGCCAGAAGCACGTGACTTGTGTAACAAGACATGACAATGGAACCTTGAGTGAACATGAGAGAGGCTTGTTTCAGATCAGGGTCTGACATTAGTCGTCAAGGGAACAGCAAGTCAAGTGCTGGCTACAAAAACTAACTTCAATAAGTCACAATTTAGAGAGAAGTTCTTGATGTGTGCTTAGACCGTTAGGAGTAGAACACATAGGAGTATTTTTCTCTCATGAAAAATGTGTGTCTTCTCTCTGCTCCACAAACTTGATGGCTTAATTATCCCCAGTTGAATATTTGCAGCACATGAGGTATACACAGGTCCTTTCTTACCTATGAGGAATTAGCATCAAAGCCTACACAGACTTTGTCACTGTGCATGTCGCACACATTGACATTTTACACTCTGTTATCTTTCTTCCCTTTGTGCATAAAAAGTAAAGACATAGAGTTATTTGAAACTTATGTTCTAAAAAATGAGGGTTCTCATGATGACATTAATTTATTTTCCTATTTCCAAGTCCTAGTCTAAGATTTTGCAATTAGCAAGATAATTGAAAACTTAAAATACCGTGGTCAAAAGACAAACTTAATGTTTCTTTACATATATAAAAACCTAGATGTTCTAATTCCATAGCATGTAATACTTTATGGCTTTCTTACTGCCTTGGCAAGGGCTTAGTCTTCATATATATGAGCGTTTATAATGGTTATGCCTACTGATATAAATTTTACTCCCACTTTACAGTAAAAGGAAAACATTCAAAAGATGAGATTAGCACTTTGCAATAGACCCTACAGAAAAAATGCTGGTTATTTGAATAAAATCATTCAAGATTAACAGCTTTTAGTGTTTCCATTATCAGAGGGCAGGTGCTGTAACTCTGCATCTGAAGGTGATGCCTGTGCCTTGGGCCACACATATGGCAGGTGGTAGATTGCTGGATGTCTGTCCTAATGCTTAATTTAGACTTTACTTTTGTGTTGGAAGCCTGAAGGGAAAGAGATGAAATGTTCTAATCTCTTTTGCAGATAGATGCAGTCATGGGACAGTTTGGCTCTGTGAGATGAAGGGGCATTTGTCTAGGCTGGGAAAGAGTGTTCTTTTACTTCTTCCTATCATTCAGAATGCAGCTCTTACATCAGGATGTGATGCACGAAGACCGGCAAAACAATAGGGCAGAAAGAGCCTGGATTCTATGAGACTGGTGTCTATGCTTCTTCTGATGTTTCACGTGAGAGAGCAATGAAGTTCTACTTTTTTCAGGGTACTGTATTTAGGGGTTCCTTAATTAAGCACCATCTTAGCCTATTTTCTGCTTTATAACAGAAGACCTGAGGCTGAGTAGTTGACAGAAGACACAGATGTATTCATTTGTGTCATTACTCTGTGAGCTGGGAAGTCTAAACACATTGTGTGGGCTTTAATGCTGCACCTTAATGTGACTGCGTACACGTATACACATAAGAAAGACAGAAAAAGAGAGAGAAACAGGGACTGAACTTACCCACCTATCTAGAGCTCATTGCTGATGTAACTGACCTGCTCTGTGGTAATAACATTAATCCATTCAGAAAGGCAGACCCAACTTGACCCAATCACCACTTAATGGTGCCATCTCTTCATTTTAACCTGAGTTTTAGAGGGGACACTCAGATCATAGCTGGCATACAAGGTAGAGTCTGACAGATAGGCTGGGACTAACAAACTTGACTTGGAGCATGAAAATCAGAGATGGCAAGGTCCAGGATTTCTCTAGATGATGCCAGTAGGTCTGTTTGGGATTGTATAGTCTCATGTCAGTCTGCAGTACCAGGGGGTGTTCTTCAACCGTGTATCCTCTGCTGATGCTGGATAATCCTTTAGTCAGTATGTACAAACTATGGTTATACAAACAATTTGTATTGAAAGAAGTAAATAAAATGAAATTATCTAGGTGTAGTTCAGCTATATGGGAGGCTGAGCTAGGAGGAATAGGAGAGCAAGTGTTTGAGGTTGGCTTGGGAAGTATAAGACAACATTTCCAGAAGGAAGAAGGTGAGGGAAAGAGAAGAGGAGGAAGAAAAGGGGAAGAAAAGGCAGAGAAAGAACTAGCTGCCTTGCTTGAGGTGGTGGGACAAATGACTTTTGTTCATGAGCCAAAAATGTATGAAAAATTTACCTTAAAAATATTGTTATAATATATGGAGCTCATGCATGCGCTCCTAGCTCAAAAATTAATTTTAATTCTTGAAGGATGTACATACTTCAAAGTGATTTGAATGTATTAAATTCAAATTCTTTGGTGTTAAAATGTTCTTAAAACTACACTTAAAAATCAGTACCTAAAATTCAGCTATGGGGTATGTGGTATGAGCCTGACATGATGCTGGCAATATGATGGCTGTTGTTTTAAAATTGTTCCTCACTTATATATGGAATACAGCAGGGAGCTAATGAAACTCACTCCTTCTTTCTTGCCCATGAGGTTGCTTGAGGGGACAGGGGCTAGTAAATCAATTAACATCATCCATCTTGTTCATCTCCATACTGTAAAGTTTTCTCTATATCTTTCTCTTTCTACCTAAATCAATCTAGTACATGTACTCTCTCCTAGTATGGAGAATAAAGAAGATACCTGTAAAATCCAAAGGAATGAGTCTCTAGTGGTGGAATGGTAGACACCTTAACAAAGAGGTATGTAATCAGCCAACTACTATAGCCTGGCTCTGCCATAATGTTTTGAAATGAAGATGGTATTCAGCTGTTCCTAGTGAAAATAGTTAAGACCTGAGCACAACCAAGACTAAATTCTTTGCATAACAAAGTATTTAAGTTGTTTTTCTACATTGTACTCATAGACAGGTTGAAACTGGCTTTTCAAGAGTGGACAAATGCAGAAGCCAGTTTGTCTGGTCAATGACCTTTTGAAATCACAAGTTCAGAATTCCCCTTGCACCACATGGTAACTTGTCCCCAAAAGAAACTCTATCACTAATAAAGAAGCAAAATGATCATCTAAATAGTGAACAGTGCCTGGAACTGTCAAAAGAATGCTAATAG
This sequence comes from Myocastor coypus, assembly GCA_004027025.1. Taxonomy (NCBI): domain Eukaryota; kingdom Metazoa; phylum Chordata; class Mammalia; order Rodentia; family Myocastoridae; genus Myocastor; species Myocastor coypus. The sequence continues at coordinate 15,592 of PVJA010010092.1, forward strand.
TCACTTCCACTGTTGTTGATTTCATCTTCACACTATTTGAATGGGAGGAATTTGATGAAGATACTACAGTCAAAGAGCCAGATCCTTGGGACTGAGATAGCAAGCAGTGAAGTCTTGAGGCTGGTCCTGCCCAATAGTTCATCCTGTGATGAAGAGGTAGTTTTCTCAGTGTCTGCCACTCTAGTTGGCTGCTGAGTAGCTACATGAGGCTACTGTGACCAAGGAACTAGACTCTTACATTTTTGGAATATTAAGTAACAGTTTTGGCTATCTAGTAGACATCTTTATTTCTAGCCATCATAAATGTGACTGATGAGCAAACACTTCAAATCATGTCAAATGAATTATGCAGAGATCAGCTAGTGAAAATGCTGCCAAAGTCAGTGGTCATGCACAAGAAGTGGCAGCAGTGAATTAAGGCTGAGTACAGTGGACCAACCAGGTCAGGAAGAGATCAGGCCAGACTAAGAAGCCACAGGCAGAGTCCCCATGAGATGGGATGGCTGTTTCCCTCAACTGGGCTTGGAGCTTTTGCCTATAGATGTATCTTTCGGTGTTCTGAACTGTTGTATTTGATTGCTTTGGGCTTTCTAGAAGGGCCACACCTGAAGACCAGAGGATGAGGTAGTAACTTGAGGGTGAAATTTTGAGAACACGTATCAGAAATCCCAGTAGGTTATACTATGTTGACAGTTGATCTGTTGATATTAAATAGTAAAATAGATATTTAACTACTCTCTTCCCTTAACAGAGTTGTCCCTTGCTACCAAGGGGATTGTTTCCAGGATTATTATTTCCCTAGTATCAGGAGTTAGAAGACACTCAAGCTCCAGTACCTGCTACATGCACCCTCCTAGCAGTGATACCCTAAGTGATAACCTAAACTGTAAGTTTAGATGACTTATTATATCTAACAAACAAATGATTGTTATGTCATGTTGTTACAGAATAATGACTAGAAAAATGAATTCATGTGTGCTTGGTACAGGAATAATTTTTTTTTCCAATCTGAAAAAAAAGTCAATCTTTGACTGACTTCAAAGATTCAACTATATATAGCTTTTGCGTTTTTTCCTAGTCTTTTTTCTCCTGGAATGAGTTCTCCCCACCAATAAATCAACAAAATGCCCCCCAACCCCCACATAAAGCCTTTGCATCTAACTCAAACACATATTTTCAACTTAAGAAATTCGTAATTTTATCAAAATACTAAAGAGATAACTTCCTCGTCTTTAAAATAAAATATTTTTTTTTTAATGTGATTTTAAAGCATTTTAAAAAATTCATTACTAAAGTCCCACCTGACTGTGACTGGCATTTTTGGTTGCCCTGGAGACAGACTCAAGACTGCTCATTGTTCCAACTTAATGGGATAGCACAATAGTCTAGTGTCTTTGGGATCCTGCTGCTTCATGTGTCTTTAAATTTATCACTATAGATACTGGGTACAATTAACAAAGACTTTGGAAGGAGGGATCCTGAGAGTATTTGACACCACTGAATCATGCCTTTCTAGTTTTCCTCAATGTGAGGCTTTCTTCAGAATTGCAGGGAAAAAAAAGTCAGGGGAAAACATAACCACATAGGGAACTGGTCTTTGAAAATCCTTAAAGAGAAAGTACACCTCTTGAAGAAACCTCATTTTTCAACCAAGACTGAGTGGCTAGATTATTTTGAGTTCAGGACTTGGAAAGAGTAAAATGTTTATGTCATCTCACTCTAACCCTTGTTAGATCAAAAGGGATTTTGATCCTTGCCAGAGGAGCTTAGATTTATGCTCACCAGCCACATCTTCATGTGGTAGGAAAAGGAACACGGGGATGGGTTGGAGGTGAAAGAGCCAATCTTGCACAAGCACACAGTGTCAGTGAAGTTGACCTATCTACACATGATGGGGAAAAAACTCAGAGCAAAGGATGACTTCCAGGAGAACTCTGATTTTGTGGGTGTATTTCCATCATCTTGTTATGTAGCTCCTTTGAGAAATGAGTAAATTGAAAGGTTAAAGGAAACCATCGATTGATCCCTACTGGAAAGAGATGAGACACTCTGTGTCCTCAGGATGCACTCACAAAACGTCAGATTTTGCAACTGAGGTGAGGCTATTTTTCTATTGAAAGTGTTCCCCACAGAATTATTGCTGGTAGAGTGTCACTGCAATAATTTTGAAAAGAAAGGTACCACTGGAGTAGGTCAAGAGCATGTTGTATAGACCTGAAGGGTGACAACAGGGATGAGTTGTGGTAGAGGAACCAATTAAAAGCTGAAGTATGAAATGTCATCACTCATATTGAAGTCTGCAGATAAGCTGCATCAGCATCATCTAGAAGCTTGCTTAAAATGCAGAGCTTAGGCTAGGGGTGCAGCTGAGTGGTAGGACCTGATGCTTGACATATGCAAGATGCTGGGTTCTAACACCAACACCACGCACATACAGTCAACAAAGAAATGCAGAACCTTTGATGATGTCACATGGGATGATAATTTGCATCTTAACAAGAATCTCTAGCCATTTGAGTTTGAGAAATACTGGTCTGGTACTTGGGCTTTCACTCAAATTCTGCCACTATCAGTTTCTAGCTATGGAAGAGACACATCAGTAGGAACCAACAAAGAGGACCCCCTGTGAAGTGAGGCTACCTGGATGACATGAGTGACAAGGGTACAGGCAAGATGCATATGCATCTGTGTACTGAGGCCAATAATACATCTGCAACACTGAGATATTAAGGGGATGAAATAATAAATCCAAGTAAGGCTCTTTATTTCTTAGTTTATGCTAGATGCTAGTAATTTTTTATGTAGATGTTATATGTTTGGAGAAGTCTCTCTGTCAGCATTGGATAAGGATTAAACCCAAGGGTGCACTACCATAAAACTCAATCCCCAGACCATTTATTTGTTTGTACTTGCTTGCTTGCTTAGAAACAGAGTCTTACTAAGCTGCCCAGGCAAGAATCAGACTTGCAATATTTCTGCTCCAGTTTCCCTTAATGCTAGAGTTTCAGGTGTGTGGACAAATCTCGAAACCTTGATAGACCCCTGGCTCCACAGCAAGGATGAATAACTAGTCCATGGGTTGAGTGAAATTTAGCAGCTATGTGTTGTATGGTCTGTGAAGCTATTCCAGATGGGAGGATGCAGTTATCAACAGCCTGTCAAAGGGTAGACAGGTGGTAGGTGCAGGTTTGCAGCCAGCCCAGCAAGAAGGAATGGTGGGAGAGGCAGTGCCAAGATGTTTGGACCACCATGGTTTTTCTGAAGCCTAGTGAGAATCAGACCACCCCGAAATGTACAATAAGGTGAAAGGTCAGAGGCTCATGTCATCCAGTCCTTTGTCTTATTCTTTCCACCTCTACCTAGGGACTGGATTAGACCACCCAAGAAGGAATGTTTGCTTAGCAGCTGCTGAGTAAAAGACAACTTTGTGTAATTCTCACTGGCATGAAAGCAAGGCACAGTAGGGGCTTACCAAGCTGGAGCTTGCCCCAGAATCCCGGACTTTCCTCTAGGTTTTTGTCTTAGATAATCCGAGAACAACCTGCTAATTCAGACATCTCTTTTCTTTTGATACTCGTTGGTCCCTTTGTAGGTTTGATTTTCACCTGAGGGTGCAGCCAGGTATATTTGGGATGTATTCCGTGACTTGTGACTTGCAGGGCTGGACATACTTCTTGCTGCAGGTAGCCTAGTGCCTATGGTAAGCTGGCTCTAAGCTACCTGCTGCCCTGGCTGCTGCTGCTGCTGGGGAGACTATGCATGTTTCTGCAACAATGGTCACCTGCTTTCTCTATCAGAAATTTCCGCATAGAAGCTCTGTGAATCCTAGCCCTAAGCGTCCTGGCAGGACCAACATGCTGCCTTCATGGTGATTCCATTGGGTTCCCAGAAAGGCCTAGGTGAGAAGATGCCCTAAAATGGAAGGAAAATAACTGCTGCTGGTCCCAGTGCTACTGACTGATTTTTCCATTATGTTCTCCTCCAGGCTTTTGGTGCTTGGTACCTGTTTGCCTTCATCCCTGGGAATCAAGTCTATCACATTTCTTTGTGCTCCTATTCCTCCCAACCGGCTCTGCAAATGTTTCCTATTTTTGAAAGTTAAAGTTGTAAGAATCTAAAACTCAGAATAACACTTGAAAATTTAAAGTCAGATAAGCAAACATTCACTTTTCCCTGTAATCATCCATTACTACATCCAGAACTATTTATGAAAACCCCTGACAGTAAGATGTCCCCCTCATACAGGTAAGTATAAAGTTTGAATCTGAGCAACTCAGAGACTGGTATGAAGCAAAGATCTGTGGCCCCTCACACATGAAAGCCAGGAATGCGGTCCTGGTTTTTGCAAAAGAAAATGCTTTATTATAAGCTTGATAGGCTATGAGGTTGGGAGCTAGGAAAAGAAAAAGAAAAAAAGAAAGGATAAGAGAGCTCAGCTTGGTCCACTTCTCCAGTTAATTGATAGCAGGGATTCTTTAGGAAGGGACAGAAAAGCTGCTGATTGGGTGATAGAAGGAAGGAATATTATTATTATTATTATTATTATTATTATTATTATTATTATTATTTTTGTACAGGTGGGATAGATATCACACCTCTTCACAAGTCAAATTTCTTTCCAGCAGAGTTGTCCTTCACAGTGGATTTTGATCTTGCAATAGCAAAAGGTCATTGATTGAGCAAACTGGCTTTTTTTCTGCATGTTCACTCTTGAAAAGCTGATTTGAAACCATCCCTGACCAGCTTCTGGGAAAACAAATTAAGCATAGTTTGTTATTTAATGATTTTATGTCTAGGTGTGTCCAGATCTCAGCTAATTCCAGAATGCCAGCCCTGAACTTAGCCCTAACAGGAGTCATTTCATCTTCTGTAGGAGACCCTAATTCCTGCCCTGTCCTGTCCAAGTTGTTCTATTGTCTTAAGGGTTAAGTACAGGGGTCTTTCCATCTCAGGAACAATAATATCAGTCACTGTTCAGATAATGCACATTGTGGTGCTCTAGGACATTAAGTGATAATGCCCTGCTTTCCCTAATGCTCTCCTAAAGTTCTGAATATGACTCAACTGTGTACTGCTTTACATGGAGAACACTGATTGTTCCTGTAGACAAGGAGGGAGCCCAGTTGTTATGGGCTTCAACCATGTGCCATTGGTTCTTTCCTGCTGGGTAACTTCAGTCTCTTATTTTTTTAAAAATCAAAGATAGTACCTTGAGATAATTGCTTCTGTGGCAGAATAGCTGTGTCTGTGCACATCTCTCTCTCTCTCTCTCTCTCTCTCTCTCTCTCTCTCTCTCTCTCTCTCACTCTCTCTCTCTCTCTCTCTCTCTCTGTCTCTCTCTCTCTCTGACATCTTCTAAGAAGATTGTATGTCAGATGAGTTCTCAAAGGAGGGAAGGCACCTAGGATAATGAGCTCATATCGATGACCTGGATTCATGCATTGTTCCCATTGTCCTGAGTGATGCTGGCCTTGGGATCTTTCTGGGCTATTTTCTTTGCCCTCAGTCAATCCCCACCCTGATTGGAGGGGAAGAGGTGGCTCTGATTTCCACCCCTTGAGTGGCTCAGGATGCTCTGACATAGTTTTATCCTTCAGAACAAAAGCGTCGCTGAGTTAAAGGAAAATACCAGTTTCAACTCCATTTGAACTTGTGGGTGTCAAGCCTCCCATCCTCTTTCCAGTGGGTTTCCTTCCTTGAGGCCTCATGCTAGACCAGTGGAGAATGGCAGTGCAGCATGAGGAGGCACATGCCACAGGCTTCAAAGCACTTAAATACTCTGAAACAAGCCCCTCCCTCTCCTTTCACATAGAGACTCTCTGGGATTGAGATGAAGGAGCTTTCTGCCTCATGAGGTAATCTCTTTTGACCCACCGGCTGTGTCATTAATGTTGTCTTAGGCTAGGTAAAAAATGACTGCAATAAAAGCAAGGTTTGATTTTCCTTATTTATGACACTCCCCTACACCTAGACACAAACAATTAAATCTTCAAACCCCCAAGATATAGTTACATAAAGAATAGAGGAATCATTTTAAGACAGGTGATAAATTCCTCAAAACAGAAAAGACATGTAATTTAGGTAAGAATAAAATTTCAACTGTTCCATTTTTTGCTGGGGGAAAAAGGCTCTGGGCTAAATTCTTTCAATACTTAAATCATTGTAGCTGAGGAACACTAATGTAAAGAAATCAATTTTCAAAAGCAGTAAAACCACAAACTTTGAATCTTACCTTCTCAGTCTTGTGACTACCATCTCTCTATAGGTGACTCTGACAGCTGTGTCTCCAGGCACCACGTTTATTTGGAGCTTCAGCCTTTCCTTTTCTGTGGTGCACTAAATTTGTTCTTCTGTAGCCCTGACTAGACTCAACATTCCCCCTCCTCTCAAAGTTTTGATTTTTTTCTGATAGCACCAACAACCCTTGCTCAATGTTGCCTTTCTATCTCTAGTCATTCCAGAATCTTCTCTGTCTGGAGGTCCTCTCCTACAAGGTCGGCTTTTATTACTGCTTCCTTTGACAGTTGCAGTAGGCTTCACCTTTATCTTTTCACAGCTAACCTTTTTCTTAGTGATTTCCACACAGATCATGCCAAATTACTTTTCTGAACATGTAGTTACAGTTGGATCATTTTTGTAGAGCACGTTGGTCCTTTATGGCCACCCAATGTCAATGAACATTTTCCCTTATTTGGGGTCAGGCTTTCCTAAAGAAGAACATTCAACTGGCAGGTGTTTCTGCAGCTAAGACTCGGATATATGATTCCAATCCTGTGAATCACAGGTAACTCTGATTCCCGCAAGGGATATGGCTCCAACAAGGAATAATGTGAGGAGGTGGCTGGGTATGAGGACCCATTCTTTATCAAATGTGATATGGGAGGTTTCTGGGCCATTAAGAGTATTAACAGGATATGTTTTAGAGATAGTAGCTTTTGTCATTTAGCTTTGGAACTTAGCTATTAAACTCAATGTTCTATAAGCTATCTAGTGTTTGATAACTTTCCTCTCAGCACAAAGGGGGCCAAGTAGTTTCAGTTGTTAGCACCTAATAAACAAATGATATTAAAAAATAAATATTAAATCACTCCTTGGTGCCTTGTAAAATAAATACTTACACGCCAGCCTGGCATTTATATTTCTCCACAAGATCTCAAAATCCCAAATTCAAAACAAAGCTACCAGAATTGTGTTTCTGTTTTCTACTTTTGTTGTTTCTGTTTTGTATATTTTCTTCTGATATTTTTCTCCCCCAATCTCTTTTTTTCCATTAACTTCTGCTTTAGTTTAGCTACTTATTTTCTAATGCAACTGTCAAAGCTAAGCTTTTTCACGATGAGAAGATAGTCCAAACTTCAGTTTGTAGCGCTCCCCCCTCTTTGATTTTTAAACATTGATCAGCAATTTTGCAAGGCCCCAAACATGCTAACATAAGATGTATATCAATGCGAAACCCCTCAATCTTTCTTGGGAGAAAACTCTAAAATATTAAAGGGAACTTTGTTACCATCAAAAGGCATTTTTTATGAGTTATTTCTGCACACCTTTCATTTTTTCTTATATTCTCATATCTATAACATCAAACATGTGAATAAAAAGCAAGAATTCAATCAAAGAAGTTTTTCATGTTATGCAGATAAAACATCTGGAAGTCTTAATTTTTCTCTTCTACCATATGGCCGATCTTGTATTGACATAGTCTACAACATTTGCCAAGAAGATCAGAATTTCCTTGTCTTAATATGTCCTTCACTTCATATAAGTTTTTAAACAAACCTTTAATTTTTGGGAAGCTCATTTTTCATCCTTGAAAGACAAAAGCTTCACTGAAACTTAGAAAGCATTATTATGAAGAGTCACAATATTAATTATAAACAAGCCCCATGTCAGTGTCTCTTTAAGAGTACTGGATGCCTTGAGGTGTCACCCTCCTTCATGAACTGAAGAAAAGCTCTGGATCAGAGCTGGATGGTTTCCATTTTGCTAAGCCCCATACATATGGAAGTCATTCTTCAAAATCAGTTCGTGACCCTCTGCTGAATGTGGTTCATATAAAGCTTCGATAGGCATCATTGTTCATTGTCTGCTTAAAGGGCCTGAAGCTGCCTCTGCCATGGCTTTGGCTCTGGGTGAGGGCACACCACTCACACAGACTTGAGCAGCTCTGTGCTCACTAGCTCCAGCAGGAGGCCCCACCACACACCAAGCTTGCCCGCTGAGCAGAGGCCTTGCTCCAGTTAGTGTTCATTTTCATCGCTACATGAGATCTAGTCACTGTTTAAAAGCCTCCTTTCTTATGACAAAGAAAACATTTTCCTAAGGTCTACAGTTATCACAGATGTCTAATTTGTTTAAATTCATTATCTTCACTTGTCTCTACTCATGTGCTGCTTATGCGACAAATACTAGTGCAAACAGACTTCATCAACAACACCAATGAGAATCTAAGTGCATCAGTGATGAGAAACAAGTGTTGTTTAGTGGCAAACACCATTGCTAGCTTTTTGCACGTTAGTTTGGTTGATTACCTTTTAAAGGAAGAATGTTAAACTAATTTTTTTCTTAATACAGTTTTGCTTTGTTCTGCATAAATTAATGGTCATTACCATATATAAACCATCAGCTTAGTTTGCAGAGACTCTATTCTAAGCTCCCATGAAATTTCTCATTATGCATTTTAAGGGGTTGCACACATTGTTTCAGGTACAGTAAAATATTTACTTATACTATACAGTACTTATAAATCAAACATAAATTAGGTTAACATAATTAAGTAGAAATTGCATTATGTGTATCATGGTTTCCCCTCCTTTGATAGTGAATAAAATACTTATCATTGAGTCTTATGATACAATCACTTGTTGCTTGGGAAGGAATAATGTTTGCCTTTCCCCTAAACTTCATTAATTATCCTATCTCCTGAGCTGAGTGTGGTAACTTAGGACTGTTGGGATCAGTGAGAGTTTACAAAATAGTCATCCATAATAGTTCAGGAAGTTTCATGAATAGCCAAGCTTGCCCATGCAACCTGGACAGCAGCGCTGCTGGGGAAGTTGGAATTGGTTAACTGATTAATCATCTACCTCACACAAGTCATCTACTTTCTTAAACAAAACTAAAAGATCATGTTATTTGGTTGCCAGATACTCTAGAGAAAACTGAGATCAAAACCCTGGAGTTTAGTTAGTATTTTTTAAACAAAAGTTATTATATTTTTATTCGCCCCCAGCCCCATCTTCATTTCTTTAAAGAGAATATAAAATAATTTTAAAAACCCACTAGAAATTGGTATAGAATTTCACTAATCAAGACAGGAATACAACAATGGTTGTTATATTGCATATTGTTGTCTTCAAATTAGTTGTTCGGATTATCAGGTATAAATTAATACTTTAATAATTTTAGTTTATCTTACAGAGCTTTCTCAGGTAGGAATCAAGCATACATACATACACACATAATATATAATATATACATATATATGTATATATGAAGAATATATATATATGTATGTATATATATATTTCTTTTTTTTTTTTTTTTTTTTTTGGCTTTTTGAGACAGGGTCTTGCTATGCATTTCAGGCTGGCCTTGAGCTCACTTTTGTAGCCCAGGCTGGTCTTGAATTCACAGCAATCCTCCTGTCTCAGCCTCCCAGGTGCTGGGATTACAGGCGTGCACCACCACGCCCGGCTTGTATATATATATTTCTGAGTCCTTGTTCAGAAATTCATTAAAATGCAACATCTTACAATTTGAAGGACTGGAATTTTATTCAAGGTGTCATGTCTTGGAATCTTGTGACAAGCAGCAGAAATGAAGTGATTTTAAACATAATTCTTTCATAATACAGGTTCAGTTGAGTTAATCTAAAATCATTGTGCATACCAAAAGTTGAGGGGTAACCTGGGGTGAGCTTTATGGATACAATAGTTGTGTGCATAGTGTGAAGCTGATATGCATACGAAGGTTGTTCAGGATAAAGACCACGCACAAAATGAACTCTCAGGACTGCACTCTGGTGATGATTACGTGAATGCATTAAACTCTTAACAGCGTGAGTGCACCGCATCTTCTTGTTGTCATGCCATTGTGGAGCCTTTCAGTGCCTGATAACATCAGGCTGATGGTGAATAGTGAGGATTCTCCAGCTAGTCCTCATTTATGGGAAAGCAATCCACATGGAATGAGCTGGATACACGTGAGTAGAGATCCTAAATTGAAATGCCAGTTCTGCCACATACAAAGACTAATATTGGATGGATGCCTTGACCTTCCTCATTTCCCATCTGTGAAAGGAGAAGGAAGTTCTTTTTAGGTTTACTAGAAAAATAAAATGAGATAATATATGTGAGTACATTATCAACTAGCAGGCTTTAGAGTTAGCTGAATCCAAATTTGAACTCCAAGCCAATAAATGCTAGACCAGTGCAACTCCTAGCAATACTGGGCAGAGGGTGTGTGTCTGGGGAATCCTAGAGGGTGCAGTGAATAATTCTTAGTTTACTTTTAAAAGTAAATTCTGATGAAAGGTTTAAAGCATGGAGGCCTTTAGTTTTGGGGACACACAATTTGGTTTGGAAGTCTCAGAGAAATCTTGGGAGAGGAACACATTGTGCATCCTGGGAGACCCTTCTAGGAGATGTGGGACTTCTTATACTACCTTCCAAAGAGCATTTAAATTCATTAGGACTCTCAGTCCTCTTTTCAGTGAACCAGAATCCCTTGGGATGTCCTGGGGCTAAAGCAAACTTCCAAGGGCCAAGAAATCCTCTTTGCCCTGAAACTGTTGACTTAACATGCATGTGCTCATCCTGAACAAAATATCAGCTCCAGTTTTCCAAATATTAGCGAACTTGCTTCACTTCACCAGTCCCCCTGTGGGCCTGAGAGGCTTGGAGGGTTTGGGTGTTGGAGGTAGACATCCAGGGAGGGGCTGTTGGTGAGAAGGTCACTCCCTGAGAGAGTGCACAGAGCATAGGCATCACAGTAGTCCTTTTAATAGCTAGGTCCTTTTATGAGCTAGGCCACTAGATCATAGTCTTTATGTAAGTGTCTTGACCACTCAGGCTGCTATCACAGAGCGTCATATCCAGATTGGCTTGTAAATAACAGAAATTTATTTCTCATCATTCAGGAGACTATGAAGTCCAAGACTAAGATGTCAATTCAGTCCCTTGGTGGGGTCCTTCTTTTGGACTCATAGCAAGTTATTTTTTGCTTTATCTTCATATGGCTGAAGGCAGGAGGGGCTTTCTCTGGGGACTCTTTAATAAGAGCCCTAATACTTTACTTCATAAAACTCTAACCTAGGGGCTGGGGAGATAGCTCCATGGCACAAGTGCCTGCCTGGCAAGGGCAAGGTCATGAGTTCAAACCCTGGTCCTGCAAAAACACACAAACAAACAAACAAACAAAACTAACCTTATGACCTCCCAAAGGCTTCATTTTTAATACCATCACCTTGGGAGCTAGGATTTCAATATATGAATCCAGTAGGGGTGGGGTGCACATCATTGTACTGCAATGAATAGGCCTCAATTTTCTTTTCTGTAAAGTGGGTGGAATAGCACCTGTCTCCCAGTTATTGGGAAGATTAAATGAGACTCAGCATGTTAAAGAATATACACATGGTAGGCACTAAGTCATTAGAAGCTCATGTCTTCCATCTCAGCCTGTGTGTGTGCAGCCATACCCCTCAGCCATCTGATGTTCACTTGATTTCCTCAAGCACCGTGCCTGTGCTTGTTCCCCTTAGTTTTTTTTTTTTTTTTTTTTTTTTTTGAAAGTTTACTAGCATTACTACTAGTGATACATCTTGTTTTTTTCAAACTAGGTTTCCCTATGCACTTCAGATTGGCCTTGAACGTGCTTTTAGTTCAGGCTGGCCTCAAACTCAGAGCAATCGTCCTGCCTCAGTCTCCTGAGCGCTGGGATTACAGACATAAGCCACCAGGCCTGGCAACAATGCATCTTTTGACTTCTTGATCTTTATGATGTTTCTGTATTAAAAGTTAAATTTCTCTCACTCAGGAATAGAGCTTTTGTGACGAACTTTCCAAATAAATCATTGTAGTATCCATCTTTCCCTAATGGGATGATCTCAACATTGCTTTGACAGTATTTTCTGAATTTTAACAAGTTAGCTCTTTTCAAGATGAATTATTACTAACAAATCCTGATTTTAAATACAGGCCATATATTCCTGATCCAAGATGACTAGCACTGGTTTACCTAGTTCCTGCCTCCCTGTTTCCATTCCCAGTGGTCCCTGGAGTGCTTGTGGGTAGCTGCCTTCTCCTCTGACAGTGCTTGTCCCGTGTTTTCATGGGCCTTACCAGTTTACTTCAGGTGGCTGGGATGCCTCATGCAATGCTAGATTATTTGGTATTTTTTATCCTCAGTCAGCAAGTGGACCATGCAAACCAGAGTGTCAGCTGGTAGGCAAATGTGGTGGTGTAGACCCACTGCCCTCTGGGCAGCTGGCAAGGACAGCACATCCTGCCACTAGGTTTCTCTTTGTCTATAGGGAGCCTGGCTGAGTTAAATGGCCACATGAGTGGAAACAGTGCCTTCCTGAGAACAAGGGGAAGAGAAGGTGAAATATAAGGCCAGCTGCATAGATTTCCTAGGTTTTCACCATGTCATGCTGTGACAATGCAAAGCAGAACAGGGAGAACCACGTAAAATAAGGAGGGAAAGGCTCAGGGTGATGGCTGAATTGATGTGATACTGTATACGTTATATTAACTCTTCTACCCAAAGGCAGAAAACAAAAACAAAAACATAAGAATTCAAGAGCAATGAGAGACAGGGAGTAAGTAAGAGTAAAGAAATCCGAGAGAAAATCATAGAATGTGTTTTAATACTCTCTACTCTTCCTATCCTTGAGTGAATCATATGGTTAGGAGTGATGCAGCATAAACTGGGTCCTTCAAATTGGGTCCCTACCAAGCTTAGGGACTACAAACCTGCTTAAAATTTGTTTTTAGAATGAAATAGTACTTCAGTTTATAGTAAGAAGCATGTGCTTGATTTTTGCCTTGTTTCCTGGTGCGTCGCTCCTAAAGCACTGAACAATTCTAAAATGGTGTAATTTGTGCACTACTCAGGGGATAGGAAGCCAGGGGCTCCTGAATAGCTCTAGTATGGGGGCTCATCTACATATAACACCCTCCATAAACCCCTTGTATCATATGCAAGTAACTATTATAGGGAGAGACTCTCGTTGTCTTTGGGTAGAGATATGAGAGGAATGGTTAGGGAAGAGGACAAAAAAGAACTTGGGGGGCCCGGCGGGATGGCTCAGTGGTCTAAAGCGCCTGCTTGGGAAAGCTTAGGCAGCTTCAGGGACCGCGGTTCGATCCTCGGCACCACATGCTGCGACAGCCCTGCCCTCTAGGTGGGCTGAGCCGGCCATAAAAATGAGTGAATAAACAAACAAAGAAAAAAAAAAAAAAAAAAAAAGAACTTGGGTGGTCAGATAGGGATTGCATAAACCTAATGCTTCTTAGTATCTTGTGCACTGGATAGACTATGAGTTAGTCTCAGTAAGTAAGTGTAGCCCCTAGTCAGTCCATTGTTCTGTATGAGCATGGAAGTCATAGATAGTTACAGTGCTATGTAGTTACACATGTTGTTCTCAGCTTTCTATACCTACCCCAGGGCACTGCATCTGTGCCTTCTATGAGAATTTACTGGCCTCATATGGGGCTTATGTTAGTTTTCCATGGCTGTGTCAGAAACAACATAAGGAGGGAGATTTATTTGACCCATTGTCAGAGTTATTAGTCCATGGTCAGCTGATTCCATTGTCTTAGACCTGTGGTGAGGCAGAAACATCCTAGTGGGATGGGCATGGCACAGCAGAGCTGCTCCCCTCATGGCAGGCAGCCAGAAAGCAGAGAGGGAAGGAGCCAGAAAGGAAATGGTTGGGGAGAAAATATGCTCTGCAAAGCCATACTCCAGTGATCTGCTTTATCCAATCAGGCCTTGCTTCCTAATAAGCCCATTGAACTGTCAATCCATGAATGGATTAGTCCACTGATGAAATTAGAGCCCTTATGATCCAAGCACTTCTCCAAAGTGCATCGCCTGTGAGCACTGCCGCCCTGGGAACCATGCCCCACCACATGAGCCCCACCACACGTACCATAGCCAAGCTATAACAGAGCTGGTTCCAAGGATGAATCCATTCATGGCCTGCTGGGTGCATCCGGGACATTGCAAAGCACAACAATTACCTCGAGGAGAAATGCCTCTGAAAGTAAATATCAGAAAGTGAGATACCTAATTAATCTTGCCTGCTTTGAAATTCAGCTATTATGCATTTAGTCACCTCTTCTTCTGATGGTAAAGTGCATTGCAGGTGTACTTGAAAAGCTTATTTCGTGGTGGCACACACCTGTAATCCTGGCACTTGGGATGCTGAGGCAGAGCTATGGTATGAGTTCAAGACCAGCCTGGGCTACAAAAATGAGCACAAGGCCAGCCTGAACTGTGTAGTGAGACCCTATTTCAAAAATAAGAGAGAGAGAGAGAGAGAGAGAGAGAGAGAGAGAGAGAGAGAGAGAGAGAGAGAGAGAGAGGGAGAGAGAGAGAGGAGAGAGAGAGGAGAGAGCAGCTCATTTAATATAAGCTGTACCTCAAATTCTTTTGAATATACACGGTGTTCTCATTATGAAGTTAACTGATTTAATTGGTGTACTGTGATTCTTGTAATAGTTTTACTAGTTGAAAAAATAATAACTAGAAGCAGAAAGTTGAGCAGTTTTTCATAACATCTTGAGCAAAGTTGCGCAGAGCTCTTCTTGATCCCAGCATGCTTATATAGATGACTTCAAATTCCAGTCTGGTGTTGAGAGCTAACCTGAGGCTATCATCACTTGTGAGTCAGAGAGCTCCTAGTATTCATGGGAGATGCTTTATTTAATCAACACTGGATTTTCCTTAGCTTGAAGGTTTCTGGGATGATGATATGAATCAGCGATAGGTTTGTCTCACAATGTGCCAAACCTCTCTGAAGACCAGATCACACTAAGCATGCAGTATTATCCTAGCCCATTAAAAACACATGGTGAATCAGCCCCATTGAATAGCCTAAAGATTTGGTTTAATGCCCTTCTATCACCCAGTTGTCTTTCACCTCAAGAATATCAACAGGTGAGCTTTCCTTTGATAGATATATTCTTGAGAAGTTATGTATATCAGACTTTAATTCATTGGAAAAGTACCACTGGAATTTTGATGAAGATTTTACTGAGTCTGTAAATTGCTTTGGATACTTCCCCAGTCTAGTACTCCAGTATTAGTTTTATAAATGCATATTGCTGATTGTTCTTCAATGAAAAGTTTCCCAACAGTTAAGCTTCTTTTTTTTCCTATTTATAACTGACAAAATTACTTACATTTATTTTGTGTAACATATAGCTTTGAAATACATATACATTGTGGAATGGTGACCTTAAGTTAGCTAACATGCATATTACCTCACACACTTACCTTTTAATGGAACACTCAGAAATTGACTTTTGGAAATATTCAAGAACATACTACATAATTGTATTGTGTAGTCTCCATGTTGCAGAATAGATTTTTTGAACTGTGTTCTCTTATCTGAGGTTTTGTGTCCTTTGCCCCCACCCTCATTCCCCAGACCCTATGATGTCAACTTTTTAAAATTCCACGTATCGGTGAGATCATGACACCTTTGTCCTCTGTGCCTGGTTCTTTTCTCTTAACCTAGGATTTTCTGTTTTTAGTGGTTGACAAGTGCCCCACTCCATACCTGCAGATGTTTCCTTCACCTGCTAGTCTGTTTGTAGACACTCAGGTTGCATCCATGTCTTGATTATTGCTGTAATAAACTTGGGAAAGCATACAACCCTTTGCACACTGATTTCATATCTTTTGGATATATGCTCAGGAGTGGGATTGGTGAATCATATAGTAGTTCTATTTGTAATTTTTTGAGGGACCTTTGTAATACTTTCTATCATAGCTCTACTAGCACACACTCCCACCAATAGTGAGCAACGATTTCCTGCCTCCACATCCTCAGCAGAACTTGCTATCTCTTGTGTTTTTTATAATGGTCATTCTGAGAGGTTCCAATTAATATCTTGCTGCTATTTTAATCTGCGTTTCTCTGATGATCAGTGATTTGAGCTATTTTCTTAAGTCTGCTGAGCATCTGTATATTTTTGTCTGAAAAATGACTACTTAAATCCTTTACCCATTTAAAGATATGGTTATTTATTTTCTGACTATTAAATTGAGCTCCTTATATACTTTAGATATTAACCTTTTATCAAATATGAGTTTTGCAAACATTTTCTCCTATGTCACATCTTGTTCCTTTATTTTGTTTATTGTTGCCTGAGCATTTGGGTTCATCTTCAAAATGTCTTTGCCTGGACTAATAGTGTGGAAACTTTTTTTCTCTTACACTTCCTTCTGCTAGTGTAAGAGCTTCAGGTCTCACATTTAAATCTTTAATCCATTTTTGAGTTTATTTTTGTGCAAGCTATGAGAATAAGGGGCCAATTTTATTCTTCTCTGTGTTGATATGTTATACTAGCATAATTTATTGAGGAGACTGTCTTTTTCCCTATTGTGTTTCTTGGTTCTTTAGTCAAAAATCAATTCCGTAAAAAATCAGTTGCACATAAATGAATGAATTTCTTTGCTTCCTCTTCTCTTTTATAGGCCTGCATTTGTACTTTTGTGAAGAGAATCATGCTGTTTTGACTACTACAGCTTTATAATACATTTTGAAGTATAATAGTGAAATATCTCTAGCTTTTATTTTTTCTTAAAAATTGCTTTGGTTGTTCAAGATCTTTTGTGGCCCCATATGAATTTCAAGATTTTCTATTTTAGTAAAAAGCATCACTGGAATTCTGATGAAATTTTACTGAATCTGTAAATTGCTTTGGATAATATGCACTTAATAATATAAGGTATGATCACAAAATACATTGATGATTACATTTGAAATTTTTTGCAGTAAAAGACAGATAAAGAAGGAGAATGGTATGAAAAAGATGGAAATAAAACTTTTGTAAATGGGGAAGGGATGGGGAAAAATAATTTAGAAATATTCTGTACAGGTAAAAATTCCCTGTGATGAACATGATCATTATGCATAGAAAACATCCATTAATTTAAAAAGAAAGTAAAGAAAAAAGACACACTGCCATTAATACCTCTACACACTTTTCCTATCATGCTGGTCACTTTCTGAAGCTCTTCTGGAAGTCCTCCTCCATGAGTGTCTTTAGTTGCATTACTATGGCTGTCTTGATATCCTGAATTGATGAAAGATGTTTACCTTTCACAGTCACTTTGATTTGGAGCCAAAGCCACAATCTCATGGTGCCAGATCCATATAGCCATTAGGGTGAGTGAAGACACAGCAATGTTTTTGCTTAACAGAAATTGCTACAAATGTATTGAATTAATTTGGGACATTGAGGAAGTCACAAAAGATACTTATGAAAGAGAACTTCCAGAACTGCTTTAATGGAATGGAATAAATGTAGTGGAATAAATATGCTTAAAGTGAGAGGGAATATTCTGGGGGGTTTATGAAGTGTGCCTTTTATAGTAATAAAATTTTAATTTTAATATTAACATACCTCTTCACTAGCTTTTTATCTGCCTTATCTCCCATCATGGAGAGGATAGTGAACAGTCTTTGCAGGCGATGGATATAAATTCAGAGATGCTAAATGATGTTCCTACATAAAAGCCCCCCAGAAATCCTTTTGCAAGATTGAGAATCTTATAGAGTATGGTTCTATGAATCCAGGTTCCCCAGGAGTAGCTTTCCATGAAATGAGGCATGCCTGTAATCCATTCTAATTGGACCCATTGCACTATTACATCAGTCTTCCATTTACCAGAACTGATGAGGCAGTACCACATTTTACCAAGCCTAGGTCATTATGATATGATCTAAATTCAAGGGCTGGGCCTAAATTTTAATACCCCTAGTAGCCGATAGAGTCATCAGGATAGAAAACATCTAGGATAGCTGTTATAGCTTCCCCCAGGCCAAACGTTCCTTACCCATCAGGGTGCAGTCATCTTTTGGTATTAAGCCTCACCCTGATAGGAAGATCAGTGGATATTCCAACACCTCATATAAAATGATAATCTTTTGTATGTAACCAGCACATAACTTCCCATATACTTCAGATCATCTCTACATTACTAGTACTAATTGGTGCAACATAAATGCTATGCAAATATTTGTTATTATACAGGATTATACTGTACAATAATAAAATAATCTGTACGAATTTAGTGCAGATGAAGTTTTCTTCTTGAGCACTTGTGATCTATAGTTTGATGAACCTGCAGATGTAGAGCTTGTGGCTATGAAGGTCTGACCATAGCTCATGGCCTCAGACTCTTCCTCAACACAGTGTGCCAGGCACCATTTGAGTCAGTGGGATAAAATCTATTTGCCAGCTCTGGAATCCATCATTTAGTGATAAATTTCCATTTTGTCAGTTTTGTCAGATTTTGGCTGATAAGCAACCTGTGATTCAGTCCTTGCTCTACATGCTTTAACTGAGCCTTTGTCCAAGTGCATTTATAAAGAACAGAATCCTGAGAGAATGTTTTCTTTCTAGGTGACTCTCCTAAGATACACTGTGTATCTTCAATCCCTTTCCTCTGTAGTCCCATAATCTCCTTGAACAGAAAATTTGGGAAACCACTGAGTTATAGGATGCTATTGCACAGGTTCTGTTTGGTCCTGAGTCCTCACTGACCTTGAAGGGCTAGGGCCAAAATATGTGGTATCCTTGTAGCCCTTCTTTTTTTTTTTTCCCCAATTTTTGGGCTGTAAACTTACATTCTTAACCCTCCAGAAGAAAAGTTTAGTGATACTATTACTCTATAACATAGGTTCTTGAGCTTAACATTATTGTCTTTCTGGGTATCAAACATCTTAGACTTAACTTGGAATTCATATTATCTATCAATCATTGATATTCTAATAAATCTCTATAGTGATAAAAGCAGTTACACATTTTTACACAGAAATTTAGAAATCTAAGCATATACAAAATTGTAGCCTGTCAACCCTTTGGTATTTTTACTAGTCCCTTATTCTCACTTAATACTATTTTTGTTTTCTTATAAACCTACCATTTACTTGAGAGAGAGTATAACAGTAACAGAGAGCAAATAGGTCAAGCAATGGTTGTGACTCATCCAGATGGCTGACACTGACAACAGTTCTACAAAGCGTTGTACATGGTTTCAAGTAAATCCTGAGGAGATGTAACTAACCTTGGGAGATGCAAAAGTTCCATGTTTTGTTACACAGGTCTTGCTTTAACTTGCCCTTACCCACCCAGCAGAAAAGTTTAACCATAAGGCATAAAATGTAAAGCTAGATTAGTATGTTGAGCTGTAAAAAGGCTTAAATCAATAGCTTCCATCATTGCCAGTTTTGCCAATAACCCACTGTGATTATGGAACATTGGGTTATGTGTACAGCTACTGTCTCTTAGTTCAATGAGAAGAAATTTTTTTGTTCCAATAATGATTAGAAAAGTTATTACATGTACACTCTGTGCTCTGTATAACTATTAGGAGGGCAGTATGTATTGTATCAAATACTGGAAATGTACTACTAATGTGTTTTAAAACTGTCACATTGTTATTTCTTATTAAATGCAATAAAAAAGACAAAAAAAAAAAAAAAAAAAAAAAAAAAAAAAGGACAGAATCATGTCTTCTGTAGCTAAATGGACCACTGTGATTTTTGTTCCTTTACTGTAGGTATATCAGAGATACCATAACATAGTCACCTCACCCAACCTGAATTCAAATTCCAATCTTTTAAATCACTTGCTGCATAACCCTGAACAAACTGCTTAACCTCTCTGAGCTTCAGTTTCCATAGCTGTGAACTGAGACATTAAAAGTCCTATAACATAGTGTTTAACATACTTCAGACTCCCAATAAATGGTAGTAGTTCTATTGCTCTAATTTTTCATTTTAAAGAGCGAAAGAAAAAAACAATTTTAAAACAAGGTGATAGGAAATTAACAACGGTTATCATATTGCATAATGTTATCTTCAAAGTAGTTGCTCAGATTATAAGACACAGCATGTAAAAGGGATCAAACAATATAGGCACTGTTCCTTTCAATGAACTAATGATGATATAATTATCTTAGTTATCTTGTTCTCGTGTGTGTGTGTGTGTGTGTGTGTGTGTGTGTGTATTTTTTTCCACTTCCTTTTTTTTTCCTTTCCCTCATCCCAGTTGTACTGTGTATCAGTATTAAATCCTTCAGGGATAGAACTTAAATGAAGATGTGCACTAGTAATTAGAAACATAAATATCCTCAGGTAAAACCTCTGAAGCTGTTTACTATATGGGCAATAGAAAACAAACTCATTTGGACTGTTTTCATGTCTTCTATCCAGAAAACAGCTCTATGGGCAGGGTCCAAAATTAGGTCCTTCAGTGGCAATGACATAAGCAACCAGCTACTGTCTGCATAGCTGTGGCTAACCTCTCAGCCATGCCCCTCTGGTCATTCCTCTCCAAAGAAGAGCATAGGAGACATGACATATTCTGCATCAGAACAAGTTCTTGTGACTCTGGAGATCCTGAAGGCTGCTCACATCACAGGCAGTGTAGTTTCCCACACAACCGTGTCCACGCCTGTTCAATACGATAGGGGCATTGGTTTTCAGAATTATTCCTTTCTTTGGTAGAGGTGTTTCAATGAAGAAGAAGAAAAAAGGAAAGAGGACAGTAAAAATTAGAGAATGTCACTGTGAGTAGGAAGTGTTTGTTCTAAACATGTCATGTGAGTTTAGCTATCTAGTAGATAACTTCTTTTGTAACCATTAAGGGCTCCCAGAAGTTGGCCAACATGCATTGATTGTACTATGGGGACTGAACTCTAGCCATTCCATAAGAGCACAAATGGAGACGTTCTGATTGAAGAACATCAGCAGGAAAGGAGAGGACTCACTTGAGTCATTTTATGCTTCATTCTAGAAACCAATTGCAAAACAAATACTTCAAATCAATACTATACTGGATGGTGACAACAGCATATTGTCTGGCATCCTAAGAGAGTAATATTACTGGAGCTCACAAGAGTAGACTGGGCAGTTGCTGCAGAATCAGGCATTCAGTGAAAAAAAAAAAAAAAAAAAAACAGCCTCTGGAAAAGCCCATCTAGGGGTCCAAGTTTGCTTTGAACTCTACTTCCTTGGAACCATGGGCTCCTTCCCCATACCATGGTCCTTGTTAGTTGAAATACTTGTCAGTATTCCTACCCCACTTCATACAACACACCCATGCATCAGAGCAATGTTTCTCAAACTTGAGCATCTATGGGAATCATCTGGAGAGCTTGTTGAAACACACTTTAGGAGAGGTCAGTTCAGGAGTTCTGGGGTTGCAGCTAAGAACCTGAATTTCCAACAAATGCTTTAAAAGTAATTTCAGTGTTATCTTGGGCCCAGGCTTTGTGAATCACTGTTTCTGGGAGGACTTGTGGACAGGCCCTCCACTGGAGTTATTGAGTGGCAAATAAGTGCGTGAATGGATAGATGCCAATCGCCTTTAGCCCTTTGTTTAATGTCCTCAGGGTTAATGTCTTTGTTTTATAAGTTTATCCACTGTAACTCACAGTTTTCACAGTAAAGAAAGCCTATTTCTTTTTCCATTTGAAGTCAATCTTTTTCATTCTGCCAGGCCAAATATTTTACTCTCTCTTGTTGATTCCGGGGCACATGAAGTTCTCAACTGTGACGATGCCAGAAGTTCTCTGGATTCAAAGTGTTGTCTCTCCAGATGGGCAGATTGAAGAGCCAGACTTTCCATTGCTCTCTCTGCTCTAAAAACTTTCAGCATTTCATCTGAACACATCAAAGCAAGCTAGGATTAAAGACAAAATGAGCTTGATGCACAAAAATGGTGCCAGCTTGGACTTCATGACAGTTCAGGCTTGAGAAGGCTGGTCTTGGGCCACCATCCCATCGGGACTTCACCTGGAAAGCCTGCTGCTGGTGGCTTGTCTTTTGGCATTGATGTGAGCATGTTTCATCCAAATTGGGCCATTCCTCATCCTTGGTAACAGAGTAACAGCAGGTTCTGTTGGCATGGTTGTTCCCCAAATGTCTGTGGACATGTTTTATAGCATCAGATTTGCTCTTGGGATCATTTTAACAATTAATTATGTTTTGCCATTACAATAGAACTACATATTGCTCTGGATCATACAGAAGAGTAGAAAGAAGAGAGAAATCATTTATATTCTTTGTCATCTTAACAACAACACTTATAAGGTTGGAGGTATAATTGATAGAGTAT
Organism: Myocastor coypus; assembly: GCA_004027025.1. NCBI lineage: Eukaryota > Metazoa > Chordata > Mammalia > Rodentia > Myocastoridae > Myocastor > Myocastor coypus. The sequence goes on from PVJA010010092.1 coordinate 37,953, forward strand.
TTGCCTAGCAAGAATAAGGCCCTGGATCCCATCCCCCAGTATGGCAAATACTATTACTGGGTTTTTGCTGCTAGTAATAATAACCTTGTTGACATTGACATCTGGTCAATTTGTGTTTCCATTCAGATTTCATGCTATATATATATATATATATATATATATATATATATACACACACACACACACACACACACACACACACACACACACACATACATATGTCTTTATCAAAACACTTCTACAGACAAGGATGATTGTTTTTTACTTTAGAAAGTATTTGTTTCATTCTGCCTGGCTAACTGACCCCCAATGAGCAATTTACTCTTTTGTTAATTTGGGGGCACAGAAAGTTTGCTGCTGTGAAAGTGCCAGAAATTCTTTCATTCTAGTTTGAAAGATGATTTTATAAAGAGATTTCAATATCTTTTCCATTTAAAGGAATATTATATGTATTCATAGTACACATACAAGCTCTTTTAGTGTCATTCTTTAGAGCTCCTTTTTAGTCTTCTTACATAGAGCAACTGCAGCTGGGGACACACAAGCAAAAACAAATGATAGTAGGACAGAAAGTCTGGGGGACCACACAGAACTATGCATAGCTCTAAGGCAATCCCGATGAGCTCATGGTAACAGAACTAAAAATTAGACCAATCAGTTACAAAAAAATTCCAAAGTCAGAAAATGTAGTCCAAAACAACAATCAAGTCTGAGGCCCAAATAACTTCATAACAAATTTGTTGACAAGTATGGTGAGCCTTCACTTATGCCATCACCAAATTTTCACTAGGCGTCTTACATCTTTGGGGCATCATACCCCAAGGCAGGGTGTCCTCTAGCTCATCAACAGCTGTGTACATTACATAGGCACTGAGTGTGTCTTCATGTGGCCTTCTCCATGTAGACTGTCACAATTCCTCAAATGCCTGTAAATACAGTGGTGCCTCTGAGCACTGTCAGCAGGCAATTTACTCTTCCGTGAATTGCCAGCAAGCAGGCATTTCTGATGGCACAAGCATGAGTTGGGAGTGGCTAGCACCTCTACAGATGATATAGCATTGTATCGTTACTGCTAAGTATGCTGTTAAAAATGTGAACATGGGTCACCTTTTCATGAGGAACAAAGTATTCCCTAACGCTAAAGCATAACATATCTTTTTTGAAAAATGAAATGCAACTTAGTGGATGAAAACACATGTGTGCTTATAGATATGTATACTTAACCTTTTCAGAACATGAAATGAATATACATTCCAATAATTCACAGTAAAAAACCACAAGAACAATTGTTTCTACTAGATGTGTCAGCACACACTTGTAATCCCAGCACTCACCAGACTGAGGCAGGAGGATTATTGTGAGCTCAACATCAACCTGGGCACTGGGTGACAAAGTGAACTCAAGGCCAACCTGATCTGCATAGTGAGATCCTAAAACAAAACAAAACAGGGCTGATGAGATACCTCAGCAGACTAAGTGCCAGCTTGGGCAAGCTTAGGGACTGGGATTTAACCCTTGACACCATATGCTGCACTGGTTCCCATCCTTGGGTATGCTGAGCCAGCCACCAAGACTGGGAGTGGTGGTACACACCTGTAATCCCAGTACTGAGGAGGCTGTAAACAGGCGGATCACTACAAGTGTGAGCTGTGTAGTCAGACTCTGTACCAAGTACATGAGAAAAAAAGAAAAGAAAAACAAATAAATAGTCTCATTAAAGTAGAGTTGCCATTGAGACCAAAAAATGTTCCCCTGCCATGTAAAGGATGTAATGAACTTCTTCCAATGATATTGGCCTGTGTGAGAGATGATTCTTATATTAGTTTGCCAGGGCTTTCATAACAAAGTATTACAAACAGGGTGATTTTCACCACAGAAATTTATTATATCATAGTTATGGAATCTAGAGGCCCAAGACCTAAGTGTGATTCTTTCTGGGAACAAGGTTTCCCACTGATAAGGGTGGCAGACTTGAATATTACAGAGCCTGTGAGGGAAAAGTTACCTCATGTCTCTTGCTTAGCTTCTGACAATTGCTTACTCATCCTTAGTGCTCCTTGGCTTGTGGGCACATCATTCGAATCTCAACCTCCCAGGCCTCTCTTGTCTCATGGCTTTCTGCCTGTAGCTTTTTGGGTTGGGTTTGAATTGTTCCCTTAAAACTCATGGCTTAGTTGCCAGGTGGCAGATTTGGGGGAAATGATTGATGATAAGGGTTCTAGCTTCAACATTTTAAGCCATTGATTCAGTCATAATTTGACAGCATCATTGGGAAGTGATAGAAATAGGTGAGCAGCATACCTAAAGGGAGTGGATCATGGGGCTGTCACCACCCCCAGTCCTGGGCCCAGCTCCTGCTTCTTTCTCTGTGGTCCTTCCACTTTATCTCTGCTTCCAGCCACTGTGAGCTGAGCTGCCTTAGTCTCCTATACTCTTCTGCCGTGATGTTCCTGAATTAGAACCAGCCAACCATGATCCAAAACTGTGAGCCAAAATATATCTTTCTTCCTCTAAGTTGATTTCTCTAGGTATTTTGTCATAGCAACAGAAATCTAACACATTGCGTCTAAACTTCTGTCTTCTCATAAAGGCATCAGCCATTGAATTACCATCCACTCTAATCAAGCACACCTCATTTTAATTTGATGTCTGAAAGGATCCTATTTCTATACAAGATTGCATTTAGAGGCATGTGAGATTACAACTCAATGTATCTTTCTAGCAGGGAAACAGTTTAATAATTAGTTTCTGAAATTGGCCAAAGAACACTTAGTCAAAGTTTATCTGCCACGCTGATGCTTAAACATGTGATGATCACTGTTTAATCACTTCCTCATGCCTGAGACACATTATTCAATGCTAAAATCCTAAGGGAGGAAAGGTAGATTTTGGTTCACAGTTTCTAGAGGTTTTAGTCTACATTCCATAAAGGCAGGTAAGAAGCACCAGGCCATCAAGGCAGGGGAGATTCATGCACACCCTTCCAGACCAAGCCCACAGAGAGTCACTGCCTCCCACCAGGCTCTATCTCTTAGCATCACACCCAGGTGTGGACTAATCCAATCTCACATACCCATGATCCCAGGGCCTCCCCAAAGTCCTGCCTATGAGGCTTTGGGGGACATGTGCATATAAGGCACAGCAATCACTTAGAAGCATAAAGCACCAGACCTTTATCAAAGGGCTAAATCATTGGTGAATTTCCTGAAGCCATTCAGCATGGGCCAGAGGTCTGGGTTGAGCCTTCCAGCTTAGCCACAGTGTTCGCCCCTGCCCCTTGGTGCTTCTCCATGTCTTTAAGCTGAGCCTGCAGTGAGGCTATCAGCACTGTGGAAAAAAGAAATCCCTATTAAAAACAAAGCAAACTGGGCTGGGGAGATAGCTCAGTGGTCTACATGTCTGCCTGGCAAAAACCGGGGTTCAGTCTCCAGTACCACATGTTTTGCTGGCTCCAGAATCCCAGGCATGTTGCACCAGCCACCAAAACCAGGTGCGGTGGCACACACCTATAATCCCAGTGCTGGGGAGGCTGAAACAGATCACTGTGAATCTGAGCTGTGTAGCTAAGCTCTATATCAAATCAATCAATCAATCAATCAATCAGTCAGTCAAGCAGTTGATCAATCGTGAAATCCAAGCAAACTGCATGTTAGCTAATTCCCTGATCTGTCTTTGATTTGAAGAGCTATGGTGCTGTCTTCAATTCATACTCAAACCTAGACTTTAATCTCCCCTTGAATTGACTGCTGCTCCCAAAAAGCTTCACACACACACACACACACACCCACACACTAGCTTTCCTGGGCAGTGGCACAATCCAGATCAAATTGCATGAGAAATAGGAGATGAATTCCCAAGGCAGTCCAAGTGAAATAGATTTACATCAGTCCTACCATTTGACCTTGTACTAGATGGATAGCTACAGGACTCTAGAGGCTTACACTGACCTAGTCTAGTTTTACATCAGGAGTTCTCCATTTCTGGAATACTTAAATATGCTTCACTGATTTCTGTTTGATGTGCATAAGGGAAACAAAATCTCTGACTCACCTTTAACTAGCTCATGTTATCTGTCTGACATAAGTATTCCTAGGAGTTGATAGAGGATACTGAGTAGTTACCTTCTATTTATCTTGAGAATAACAGTTATCCTTTCAACATGACCCTAAAAGGGAAAACCTTCCTTTGGGCAGTGCTGGATGAGACTGGATAGCCCACCCGTAGCATCAGCCTCTCACATCCACACATCTGGGCTGTGGATTGAAAGAGCCCTGGGAGCTGCCATTTGTTCCTTCCTGAGGCATAGTCACAGGCAGCTGGACCGTCACATCCTGTCTTGTGCCAAATGACTGAGGATACAGTGTGTAGATAGTGGAGGGCTATTTGCTCAAGCTAATGTAACAAACACTGTGAACTATTAGAGCAAAACAAAAAACAGTGACCTCAGGTGAAAACTATAAATTCTCTGAATCTGCATATTTTGAAAGGCTTCAAGCTTGATACACACAATGAGAAGAAAATTTCCTAGGGGAAATTAGTATCTTATTGGCACTACGGTCTGAGTCTATCAGAATTGTTAAATGAGGAAAAATGTTTGCAACTTGATCCAAGTGCTTCCCTACAACAGGATGTGCATGATTGAATTATGTAGAGGGATAATCAATCATGTATTTATTTGGTTTATCATGATCACATTTCTTTTTTAGGTTTATAGTGCTTTATTTACGTATATGCTACATGCAGAAATACATTCTATTTTCTGATAGAGTCTAGCATTTGGGTTAATCAAAGTGACATCATTGACAATACACTTCTCAGGGGTCCACAATTAAGATGATAGAGTCACCCTGGTCCTCAGGGGGTTTTCTGAGTCCCCCCATGAGGTTCCTATTTTGCATTCAATGCATTAACACCCCCACAGAGCCTTCCTGGAAATACACATACATTTAAACAGTTGTCCCAGCATTCAAAAGTCAGGCAGCCAACAGCACAAAGCAAAGACTGAGCGAGAGCAGAGAACAAATGCTCACTTGGCCCAGCATTAGGAAAGGTCTGTTAGGACAGGTTTGGGAGCTACTGTGATCCTGAACTCAGTCATCCTCCTCCCCACTGTGTCCCTCCTCAGAGCCTCCCGCTTCCACCAGGCTCCCTTCTGCTGCTCGGTCATCAGATGGCTGCTTCTCTCCTCCAGTGTGGAAGAGGAGCCTGTGAAGGCCATTCCCTGTGCACTGCACAGCCCAACAGAGACGGGCACAGATGGCTTTTCAAGTTCAGTCTCAAGGCCTGGCAAGCAACCATAGCCACAGATTTCCACTCATGTGTCCTATTAGCCCCTTTTTTTCTGCCTACTGAGAACGTGCTCTCAGTGAGCCCTAGGGTGTCTGGATGGGAGAATATGAGCACTAAGTTCTCAGAAAAGAGCAAGCAGAGCAATCAAAGCCCTGTGTCTGGCTGATGCAGAACTAATGAGGAAGAGATTAGAACTTTGGCATAAACAAGGGCATGCCATGGTCCTGGCTTCGGGGGCCTGTGTTAGAACGTAGGTCTGGGGCTAGCTATATGTTGGGACTCTGGGTTTAAAATGAATGCCTCCTGTGCTTTCTGTCACCCTCTTCCGTCTTAGTGAGCTCCATAAGTACACCCATTGCCCTAGCTCATCTCCAAAAGGCAGCCTATAGGCCTGTAGCAGTCTACATGCCAGACTCTCCTGCTTCCTGTCCTGAGTAAAAGTGCTTGCTCTGTGTTTGACAATGGTGCCACCCCAATAACAGTGTGCTTTGGCATTCATGGAGGTGCAGAGGGGTAAGGAAAGGAACTACACCTTCCATGTACTCTGTGAGAGCTTTACATATGATATCTCACCGAATGCTTTCACTTTATCTGGGTATCCCAGAATCCTTCTTGCTCCCACCAAATGCTCAGAGAAGTCAAGGAACTTATTGAATATCTCACAGCCCACCACCTAACGCGGACCCAAGATTTTGGCTCTGAAGCCTGGGCACTTTGCTTATATTCATGGTATTGTTGGTGGCAATCTCAGGTGAGTGAGTGGTGGTTGGTCTGGAGGGTCTTTTGTGGAAGACTATGTCACACTGTGGGCTACCTCTGGAGAGGTTCTTGGTGTGGGTCTCAGATGGCACTTGTCACCTATTTCCTTCCCTTCTCTGTCTACTCACCTACAGTTCTATATCTCTAGGGCCTAACAGAAGCTTGTGGAAATGAGTACAAGAAGTCTAACGTGTATAGCACATCACGGGGGACTGCATCTGCAAATGTTATGGTTGAGGGACAAGGACAGGAGAAAAGAACACAGTTCCACTGGCTGTGTGTGAACGGGTCTCCTCCGAACAGCAGGGCAAGAACACCAGCAGGATTCTTGAGCCATCCATCTCCTTTATTTCTGTAAACTAGACAGTGCCAAGAGTTACGAGAAAATAAAGGTACCTGTTGGGTTGAAGACACAAAGGACAACATTTAAAAGAAACATCACATTAAACGTGAAGATTTTGAAATATATTCTTGGTGTTTGGGCCCGTGATAAAAATTGTTGCTGTTATTGTGATTGTTATTTCAATTTTCATCCCCATGAAAAAAAGTTAACAAAGCAATTTTAAAGCTAATTCTGATATTTTCAATAACAAGGAACAGTTAGCATCCCGGCCACATTCTCTAAATGTCTAAGCACAGGCTTCAGCCCTCCTTGACCATGGTTGGTTGAACGAGTTGTGAGTTATCTTCAAGAGTGGTGGTTTCTTCTTGGCTCTGTTTGAGGGTATGGCAGAGAGGCAGTGATCACAAACGTTGAGAAAGGTACTTTGTACTTGCTGATCATGAATTATTGAAAGTGTTTATTTAAGAGATATTTATGTAGTATTTACTGCATGGCCCTTACTTTGTTATGATTTTTCTTTAATAATAGATAGTGCTCACACACAATTTGAGGACCTGGTGATGCCCCTGGCCTTCAAGGAGCTCCTGTTGTGGGACTAATTAAAGTTTTAATAAAGCATGCAAGGAAAGAGCAAGAATAAGCATGTGGGAGTTTTGTTCCTACTGAGACCATAACTAGAGGACTGCACTGTGGTTGTAAGGACTCCCCTGGGGTCCTCTGGGAAGACTAAAACAGAAACTCATAGCACAAAATGGTAACATGACTGGCCTTGTGGCACGGCATGTTTTATTGAATTCAGGGAGGTATTAGAGCAAGTGAAGGATCCTCTGGGCACAGTGTATGGTGTGGGGAGGGAGAGGTGGAGATGGAGGAAGTTGCAGGAGGATCACACATGAAGGTGGTCCTGTGTGAAGGGAGCCCCTCCTCGAGACACTATCTCTCTGCTCCACCCCATCCCAGGCATATGTCCGTGGTGAGGGCTGCTGGGCTGCTCCTGTGTGGCGCATTCTGAGTCCCAGAGGTGCCCAGCAACAGGAAGTGTGCTGGGACACTGCCCATGGATGTAAACCTCCTGGAGCTGCCCCAGGGGTGAGCATCGCTGCAAGAAGAAGCAGGAGCCACTGTCAAATGGCTCACTGAAGTCTGCTCTCTGCCGGTGACCTGGAAGGAGGGGTTCGGGGAATGCCACCTCTCTCTGCCTCATCTGGTCAGAACTGTCTTGCTCCTTGCTTTTTCTGTGAACCTCCCACTTCACTCAGGGAACCTTGGTGGGGTTGTTTCTGTTAGAAACATGTTCTAATACTATGCTTTGTTCTTTCTTTGTGGGAACAGTGGCAGAGAACCACCATGGACCACGTATCATGCCGTGCTGCGGAAGAAGAGTCAGACAAGTTTCTCATATTAGGAGCTCATGTATAGAAAAAGAGGCAGATATATAAGGAATAATTGATCCTGTGGACTAGAATACATTCTCGGAATTTCACTTATGTATCACTTTGGAAAAAAACAAACTAGAGAAGAAAAAAAGGAGCAATGGTTGATGGGGGTGGGGGCAGGGATTGACAGCAGAGTGGTGTGGAGGCTTGGGAAGTAGTGACACCACTGCCAGTGCTCTATATGCTGGCTATATTTGTCACAACTTGCAGAAATGTACACTAAAACACGAATTTTTCTGAATGTATTATACCTTAGTATTTATAACAGTGAAGTAAATCACATAGAATACTGTAGATATGGTAATTGTGTGATGTCCAAAAAGTCACAAAAGAGGAGGAAGAAGCAGGCTCTTCTGTGACAGGAGGAGATCAGAGGAAAGAACACTAGCCTCGGGGTTCTGCGGGTAACAGGAGGAGAGGACATTCCAAGCGGAGGAACCAGCACACAGAAAGCCAGGGTGGCTGACACGGGATTCTATCTGCTGCCCTTCAAGTGCTGGAATTGCTGCCGTCACAGCATGGACCGTCCCACACGTGATGCCCAAGAGTGAGCAGGATGATATTTTCTTTCGCCCATTTGTGCTGCTATAATAGAATGCCTGAAACTAAGTAATTTATGGAGAATAGAAATTTATTTCTGACACTTGTGCAGGGTGGGAACATCAAGACCAAGGTGCCTGTGGGTCTGACCAGGGTTGCTCTCCACCTCCAAGACAGCAGTCTGAAGTGCTCCCTTGCACTGCAGGGGATGCGTGTCCTCCCACACTGAAGACAGTGCGCAAGCAGGCAGAATGCTCTGCGATACCTCCTTGCCAGAGCTTTCATCCCACCCACAAAGGAAGCGTTCTCAGCCCTAATCGCCTCGTAAAGACCCATGTCTTCCTTCTGTCCCATGGCAACATCTGAATTTTAGTGGGGACACACTAAAGTCCTAGTACCATTCAACACTTTAAAAACCCATGCTAAAATTTATGCAGCATAAAAGGTGTCACTGACCCCTTTAAGTACACAACCCAGAGGTATCAATTGCACTGGGGCATTGTGCTTACATCACCACTATCTCTGAAACCCTTTCATCACTTCACTTAGAACAGTGACTTCCTTCCCCTCCCTGCCCTCAGTCCCTGCTAACCAACTGCTAATCTCCTATCTTCCTATTCCCAAGTGGAATCTTACAATATATGTTTTTTGGCTTCTGGTTCCTTTTGCTTAGTATGTTTTTGTTTTGCATTTAATGATGTTAGTGAGCGCAGAGAAAATTCTCTTTTTGGAAACAGTTGGGGAAACAGGGGAGGTGGCCTTATCTGAAGCAGAAGCATCAAACACTTTTATGGGTTGGGGCCACTTTCTCCAGATAGCTCTCATACATGCTGTGACTGCCTTTCCTGCATCTCAAGACCAGGTGCTGGAGCAGGGGGAAAAAATCAAATCCTTCTCAACTTTTTAATAGCTCAGTGGATTACAGCACCTGCAAGCAGGCGCAGGGACTGGGGTTTGAACCTGGGCTTGGCCTGCTGGTCCCGCCCCCAGGGAGCACTGAGATGACAATTGAAACTAGGTGTGGTGGTGCACTCCTGCAATCCTAGCTCTTGGGAAGCTGTAAACGGGTGGATCACTATGACTCTGATCTAGTAGTGAGACCCTAAACACCCTGTAGATCCTTCCCTAAAATACAAAAAAAAAAAAAAAAAAAAAAAAAAAAAAAAAAAAAAAAAAAAAGAAAGAAATACCAGGCACTGGGTGGGATGATGGGGACAGCTCTGGCTACCTGCTCCCCAGTTGCAACGCCAAGGGCCCTCTTCTCAGCACAGATCTGCTGCATAGCCTTCTCACCTGCTATCAAACTGGAAAAAGAATTTTTTTTTTTTTTTTTTTTTTGTCTTTTTGAGACAGGGTCTCACTATGCAGTTGAGGCTGGTCCTGAGCTCACTTTTGTAGCCCAGGCTGGTCTCGAACTCGCACCAATCCTCCTGCCTCAGCCTCCCGAGTGCTGGGATTACAGGCGTGAGCCACCACGTCCGGCGTGGAAAAAGAATTTTTAAAAAGACTTAAAAAAGTAAATGACCACAAATTGCAAATGAGGTAACCCAAGAATCAAGGTTTGGAGTTAATTAGCCCTTGAACTGTCAAGCCTAATTGCGTCCAGTGAGTTCTGACATTTCTAAGAATAATTAGGGAACTGGCTGTCACATTTCACAGAGGCTCAACCACAGTACGTGAGCAACTTTGCCTTGCTTTCCCCCCACTGTGCAATGTCCAGAAGCACATAAAGGAGAATTGTGCCCAGCGCTAATTGCAGAACCTTGGGTAGAAGTGTCATTTTTTTGAAGAACTTTTCATATTTGCAGTGAATATATAATGATCCCATTAAGGGGTAGAACTGAGTGGCAGAAGGGATGACACTTTCAAAACGTCAAAAATCTCTGATGTTAATAATAGCCAACATTCACTGTGTACTTACTATGGGCTTGGAACTATTTATTTTAAGTGACACAAAGGCCCGTGAGGTATATGCATTATTATACTCTATTAATAGATGGGGAAACTGAGGTTCAGGAAAGTCATATAAGCTTTTCAGGGTCATACATTCAAAGCAAAACCCAGGCAAGCTAACTCCAGGTAGTACTCTAGGGACATTTCATAGTAATCTATATCATCTTCATTCATTCATTCATTCAGTCAGTCAGTCACTCACTGGGTATTTATTTAGTATATTATGCTGAAGTTACTGTATCAGTCTGTGTGTGTGAAAGGGACAGAAAGTGAAAATGTCAGAGATTAGCAATATCCCAAGGAGGAGCTCCCATTTTAGTTGAGGAAATAACACATATAATACCTATGATAATACAAGACAAGATCATACAAAGCAAGATTAAACTAATACAAGATTTTATAAGCTTGAGAATCCTTTATCCCTGATCCTTGGGACCAGAAGTGTTTCACATTTTAGAGTTTTTCTGTTTTTTTAATATTTGCATAGAATCTACTGGCTGAATATTTTGTATTGCGGATGCGCCACGTGTATAATGCAAGATAAAACGTGGTAAGTACCACAAGAGGAACACAAATTGTGCTATAACTTTTAGGATATATGTGTACATGTGTGTGTGTGTGTGTGTGTGTGTGTGTGTGAGAGAGAGAGAGAGAGAGAGAGAGAGAGGCAACAAAAAGGGAAATAAGGACAGAAAGTGGAATTAGAGAAGATTTTCTGAAGAAATTAGAGAAATAAGACTGTGTTTGGGGCTAAATTTTGATCCCCCTAAGTTCATAAGTTGAAGTACTACCCCTCTCCCCTTGAAGTATGACTGTACTTAAAGCCTTAAAGAGAAAAGGAGGTCATCTGGGTAGGCCCTAATCCGATGTGACCAGTGTCCTCCTGGGAGGAGGAAGTCTGGACATAGACAAATGGAGTGATGCCCGTGTGAAGATATAGAGTAGACAGCCCCCTATAAACAATGGGAAGGGCCTGGGGGAAAAATCACACAAAAACAGCCCTGCTAGAACCTTGATTTCTTTCTTTCTTTTTTTTAGGTTTTGTTGTTGTTGTTGTTGTATTTGTTGCTCACGGGCTCACTAAGCAGCTCAGACTCATAGTGATCCTCCTAGAGCCTTAATTCTAACTTTGAGAAAATAAATTTCAGTTGTTTTTGCTATGCAGTCAGTGTTCCTTTGTGATAGCAGTGCCAGCAGACTAGTCTAGCTTTGAAAAAGAGAAGACTTGGAGACAGAGGATATGGACCTGATTTTTAAAAATCAGCACTACATTTAGGACATTAGCATTTATGCAGTGGACAACGGGCAGCCATGACAGGTATCTGAGCAGGAGCTATACGAGTGACAGTCATTCACTATTTGATTCATTTTGCAAATCTTTGCTGAACAATCTGCCTTTGAAAAGGTTTGATAAACATCCCAGGGAAATAGCCTCCCTTAATCCATCCCCTATGTTGGCCTTGCTCACAGTGTAGGTGACACAGGACCAATTCACTGTGCTGACCAAAAATGTCTGACTGAGCTTTGCATTTGTACTTGGTATTTATTTCTTTGAAATACAAGTGCAAAACTGAGTTGTCACTGCCAAACTCCATATTCCCCTGGGAGAATGTATTCTCTGCCCATATCAACTTGGCCTAGTAATCCTCACCACCATATAAAATAGATTTTTTTTGGCATCAAGTAGCATCTCCAAGACAATAAATAGAAAAACAAAAACAAAAAGGCAATATACAAAACAAACAGAAACAATAGAAAAAAATAGACACACAGGTTATTTATGGTGACAAGTCTTTCCTCAGTGTGGTAAGAATAGTGACTCAGAGATGTCTGTATTAACTCCTAGAGCCTATGAACACATTACCCTGAATATGCAATTAAGTTTGGGGCCTTGGATCCATAAGATTAGCCTGGCTTATCTGGATGGGATCAGTCTGATCACACGGGCTCTTGAAAGAAAGAAGTTTTAGCAGCCATGGTCTGTGCAGGAAGTGACGATAGAAGAATGGGTCAGAGAGACCAAGTGTTGCTGAGTGTGAAGGCAGAGGAGGGTGCAATGAGCCAAGGAGTCCAGGCAGCCTCTAGAATCTGGGAAGCGCGAGGAAATGGATACTTCCTTAGAGCTTCCAAAAAAGATCACAGGCCTGCCAACACCTTGATGTTAGCCCATGGAGATCCGTGGCAGAATTCTAATGCATAAATTTATGTTAAGTCACTAATGTAGCAATTTATTATGATGCCAAGAGGAGAAGAACACATTCCATTTTCTATAACTCTGACATGCCAGGCATGCTTGTTTGAACAGTGTATCCTTTTGGAGTTGGCCTTGGCAGTGTCTTTCTGTTCATGATGCCATTACTCGGTGGTGGTAGATGAGTTCATCTTGGTTTCCCTCCTGATTCTGAGCTCCTAAAAGCAGACACTGAGTTATTCATTGCTACATCTCTGGGTCCAGTATAGTACCAGCCACATAGTGGATTTCAATAACTGTGAAGAAAATGAACGTGGGGGTTTCAGAGCTGCCCTAGTAGAACTCCCAAAGACATCCATCAGAGCTTACTTGCAAACACAAAGGGTTCACATCTGATGTCACCATTGATGTATATAGATGGCATTATGTTGAATTGAATTACTGTTAACTGTAACCATGACAACAAGAAATCTCATTCACAGGGAGAGAATAGTGAGTCATTCAGACAAGCATCGGTGAAGGCATAGTTTCTCAGGAAAAATCTTTGTATAGTGGACCTCTCGGTCCCTTTTCATAGGGAGTGTTCAACAGGATCTGTTTTAAATGGTTCCCCCAATGTGGTGCACTTGACTGACCCTTCTAGAAAAGTCATGGAGCCCAGAAACAAAATGTCACTGAGTATATTGCTTGTGAAATTATGTCTATTTCTGGAAAGAAATAGCCATTCATAATTTTCATTGTTGGTTAGAGAATACTGAAGTCGCTTGCGAGAAAGGCTAATGATCAGCAGTAAGAATGCAAATACCACAGCCTCTTCCCCTATTATAATTATTTTCAGCTGCTGTGAAAGCCTCCAGGAGCCCTTGGACACAGAGACCCCCTTGGAGCTGCACTATCAGGGGCCTTCTGCAACTTCCCAGCTGCTATGGACCTGGAAGCCTCAGGGGATGCAGAGAGCCTGTCTCAGGAGGACTGCAGTCTCTCTTGGGAGGAAGTGAGAGAGTTCTGTCTAGCAGGGTGTGTGACTACACCTCAGCCCATTGAATGTGGCCTTGAGAGCTGTTCTCTTCTGAGTCAAAATAAACCTCAAGTTGATTTCTCCCTCCTCAGTTCTCCCCCCACCCTGAGCCTTTCTCCTTGGACTCCCACGTTTCCCTTCCTACTTCCAGTCCCTTAGCACAACCATTTCCCTATATTCAGTCCTGGCTTCCAGTAATAGATCCAACCATGGGGCTTCAGTGTGGACCTAAAACTGCCCCTTTTCAGACATTACATGAAGTTCAGGTGCTTCAAGGGATATGTTCTCTTCATGACACTTCCCTCACTATCAACTCTAGCATTGAGATCCCTTCTGAGTACATGTACAATCCAACAGGTCTTTCCCTTTGGCCTCCTCCTAGCTCCTTCCTAACTCCTTGGAACAGGATATAACCTTGGCAAGCAATGGCCCTAAATTTGTTTTCAAAGACTGAGAGGTGCAACTTGCAACCCTTTGCTTTGCATATCGTAATAGTCATCTAGCAGGGATCTAGATGACTCTACTTGCCCTGAGAAGCAGCAGATACAGGTTGATCAAGTCTTCAGCAATAAACAGGAAGTGTATGGTAAGAGATGACAACAAAGCTGTTGACACATAATTTGGTCCTTATAGCTCATGTTTGAGTGTTTCTGTGATTACAGGGCTCCAATAGAGGCATATGAAACCAAGAAATACTTAGCAAATGACTAATATATTTAATTTGCTGTAGCTTAGCTTGACCAGGAAAGAAATGGATAATTTAACAATTGCAACATTCAGAATAAACCCTAATTTATGAACAACCATGGTATCTTGTCTTTGCAAGGTCTGGTCTAAGATCAAAGCAGGAGGGCTGAGGTGGTAAGGATATCTAGTGATACCCAATAAAGAAAAAACCCTGTAAAAAGAGTCTTGTCATAGAGAAGCAAGCCAGCTGTTCACACCTGGGAAGGAAAGAGGCTCTTATTCTGTCCAAAGTTGAAAAGAGAGAGGATATCAGCATTAACATTATCATTAATTCTCCATTAAAGAGACAACATCTCTGACCAAATCTGAGAAGCATCAGATCGGGTGGGAAGATGTATCTTTTAACTCCTTCATTGAGATGGGAAATCAGAGTTGGGACATAGCTCAGGTCCTGTGCTTAGCATGCATAAGACTCTGGGATCAAAAGCAGGATTTGTAGGAGGACACATGGCAGCACCAGGCAAGAGCAAACATCAACACTCAATGTAAAATACCTTCTCAAATGTGTTGTGGCATCTTGCTTTCCTCTTGGGTCCATTGAAAACCGTCTGGGCCTGCTTTGCTGCTCTCTGGAGAATCTCCTGAGGGTACCTAGGCTGGTGTGGCTCCTCCAGATTTACTGTGACACCAGTGACACATCTGCTTTAGATACCTCAAGGGGTGCCCCGGTACCTCCAAGCTCATTAAAGTCTTGTGATTTATGGAAACTCCTTTTGAAAGTGTGTGTGTGTGTGTGTGTGTGTGTGTGTGTGTGTGTGTGTGTGCCTGTGAGTGTGTGTGTGTGTGTATGAGAGAGAGTATGTGTGTATGTGTGAGTATGTGTGTAATGTGCATGCCTGTGCATGTACATGTTTGTGAGCATGTTTTAACTTTCAATTGACTATGCACTTTGCAAGTTCTTTTTTGGAGTGGTGCTTTCTCCCTGGGACCTCCACCTCTGCTTTAACAATGGCCCATGGCTGTCACTGCCTAGAAGACTCCAGGGCTCATTCTCTAAGACCCCCTGTGCACAGCCTTTCTTCATTCTCCCTCTCCCATGGCTCTCTGCACTGTATAACTCTTTAGCAGCTGTGTTTTAGACAGTTAGTCATTTGCTCCTCTCTGTGGTGGTAACAACCCAAGAGTCAGTCTGTTACTTTAGTTAGCTCAGTATTTCCATTGCTACCTTGATGTATGTGTAAGTCACATGTTAGATTTCAGTTTGTTGACCCCCGGTGAGTTACTGCATTTCCCTGAGCACAGATGCTTTTATCTGTAAAATGGGGCTAAAAATAGCATGTTTTTCAGAGGGATAATTGTCAGAGTTCAGTCAATATCCTGACATCCTTCTTTGTAAGGAAAATAGTGTTTTCTATGTTTTGAACATTCTTAGCATTCCCAGTGCATCAAAATCATCTGAGGAGCCTTTAAAACTATTAATGCCTGAGCTCCACCCTCCCAGAAACCTTCCTTCAAGGGGTGGGTCTGAGTCATGACTCATTTTTATTCCTCAAGTATTTCTCACATAGAGCCAGGGTGGGGAACCCTGGTAGCTCATTAGAGACTTTGCCATTTCTACCACATTCTCTGTCAGCCTTTTATTTCTAAAGCCAAAAGCTATAATTTGAGGAGAACCAATCTCCAGCATACCCCAGTGTTACAGCAGAGTGCAACACTTAACCCTGTTTTCTTAAATTGGGTGTGCCAACCTTCCACAATGACTCAGCACTTTAGACACTTCTTGCTTTCCGTTTTATTCTCATAATGGTACAGCACTTATTCAGGTGTTTTGCTACGTAAAATATTAAATACTAAAAACACAAGATAATGATGAGTAGTGGGGCTTGATGACTAAATAACATCTCCATTTTTAATTTCTCAGCCGTAGCCCCCTATGACCTTTGGGCTTGATCCCATCTTCCTGGAGACGGCGGGCCTAGGAGAGGGTGCACCTCATCTTCCCCCTGCACTTCTGTGTGCAGATCATGGGCTACTATCCTAATAACAAGCATAGGATGACTGCTGATAAGAAAGCTATAGATCCTATCTCATGTTCTCTAGGGATCTATAGCTTTCTTTAAAAAGCTTTATTTTAAAAGCCTTTGTTTATAATCATATGCATGAAGTTTCTTACCGGGCAGTACATTTCTGTAGGATGAGGTCAAAAATAGGACCAGAGAACCGATCCCACTGTGGCCACCATGGGAGTGAGTGCCGAGTCAGTGCCCTTCTGCTGACTCAATTCTCTCTCTGAGCTGCGGGACTTACATGACTCCAGTAGAGGCGAGCCCATGGTTTCTATTGCCAAGATGGAAAGAAATGACTGATTAAATTTGATACTAGCAGATGTTGCCAAAAGACAAAGGAAATGTAATCTCTTAGGGCCGGGAGCAAGCGCTAGGCAATAGCTTCTTGGACAATGGCAACCCCAGCAGTTCTCCCTTTCCCTTATTCCTGTGAGACTCCTTTTGTTCCCTCAGATTTCCTTGGTATGGAATGGTTGCTGTTTTTCTAATAGACTAGGGAGTGTGATTTTAAGAAAGCTGTGAGAGGGCTATCAAATGTGAAGGTGATTCTGTAGGCTGCCTGAACTCTCCAGTCTAAACTCTGGCTTGCAGCAGGAGCCCAGCTCCCTGACCTATGAGGACTCAAATCCCAGACTGCATTTAAAGCTACAATCTCCAAAATGCCTTCAGCTTACTCTTCAGTCACACTCAAACTTCAGAGGGGCAGACTTTAGACATCATTTTTACAGATCAAGAAACTGATACTTAGAATTTAAGCAGTTTACCTGGCTGACACATCAGAGTTGTGGCAGAAGCAGACCAGCACCTGTACCTTCCTTGTGTCTGCTGGCTTCCAGTGCTGATACCTGGCTGGCCTCGGGATGACCTAAAGGCTGCAGAAGGGCACTGCTCCTTGACACTTCAGTGGGTGTGGGAGTGGGGGAAAGGTCCTTTGAAAATTCTATCTAAGCGGCAAGGCAGAAGAGCAAGTGAAGACCCAGCCACCCAGCCAGGGAGGGCATTCTTAATGTATGAAGTTACTGACTTTTAGGGGAGAACAAGGTTTTTAGGTTGACTGCCATAAATTGGTTTTCCCAAAGGAGGAAAAAAAAATCGACTGAGCACTGGGCAGCTTGTCTCTGCCTTCCAAACACAAATATTTGTTTTGTATCAGGAAATGGCTCAGGGCACTGGCACCAGCTCACTAAGTGCACGATAATGGTGCCACGTGGCCAGCTAAGTGCCCAGGCGTGATTCAGGATTTCTCCCCTGCTAGCCACTTCTCTAATCCACACCTCCGAACAACAGCACCTGAGTCAGAACAATCTGGAACCTGGCCTGGGGCTAAGAACCTTATGTGCCTTTGAAGCTGGAGCCTAGCGAGGTCCAGCAACCCCTGCTGGGGATTCTCTTACTCCTCTCCAGCTGGATTTACCAGCCCAGACTGGCTACCTGACAGGTCAGCTCCTGTTCCCTCTTTCACAAGAGCCTCTCAGCTTAAAGTGCCCAGTGCCTGGTAATGCTGTCTTTTCTGTCCCCCTCTTCTTTTCTCTCAGAGGGAAGAGGAGATCCATTTGGGACACAACTCCCTGAGCTATGGCTGAGTCAGGACATAGCTCCCTCACATCCTGGGTACCAATAGGATAGGTGGAATTTCTGGCTGAAAACAGGTGATGCTGCATCCCACCTCCTCTGAGTATGTGGGCCCCTGGAGCCCCAGGTTTCTGGCCATGTAAATGAGAAGGCTGGGAGGATTTCCCTGCTGTCTCAGTAGTTCGAATGTAAACACACCAAGAAAGGAGGGCAGCAGGCGCTCAGTGCCCACGGCTGCCTGGGGTGAAGCCGGGCACATGTCTACCAGTCTACCAGGCACAGCTCCCCACTGTGGCTCTCCCTGGTGAAGAGTGTTCCACCTGGGTTTCTGGGGTCATCTGGGGTGTCAGTTCATTAACCAAGGAGTAACACAGAAAGGAGGGGCTTCCTGGCACCAGGAGTGAGGTAATCAGGCTGAGATCTGAGGCCCCTGCTGGGCACATCCACTTCTGCCTGAGATCAGCTCCTGCCTGTAACCCTGGTGGGAAGAACCTTACATCCACAATCTAAAATAACACGTAGATTCCTATACCTTTTGAGCACTGATCTTCAAATATATGTATGCCATTGTCACTGATTTTAAATCCCTTAGTAGTATTGATAAAAGAAAAGGATATATAGGAGCTGGAAAAATTCTTATACTATGTAATTCTGCCTGTGGCTTACCCATATTTCACTTAAAAAAAAAATATATATATATATATATATATATATATATATATATATATATATATTTGTTTTGTTTTGTTTTGTTTTGTTTTTTTTCACTGAAGCAGAGAGATTGACCTCTCTACTCTCTGGGTTTTTGGTCATTTTTTTTTTTTTTAGCTATGGCACCAAACAAAGTCTGCAAGTTGTCTGTGAACACAGCCTTCCAGTGGGGACTTTCTGATATTGGCCAAATACTGTTGAACTTTGCAGAGCCATCAAATCTGTGAGCTGGTGGAGACCCAGAGCTCCAGCGCAATGTCCATGGAGTGCAGATAAGGAAGCCTGGGGATCCAGCTCCGGTTTCCCAAGCCCTTCTCTGGTTCTGCAGATGACTAACAGCACTATACCAGCCTGTCCTGTCTACTACAGGCTGCAGTTCTGCAACAGAAGGAGCTAAAACCCTCTCCAACCTTACGTGGAGCAGAAACTGTATTTGACTAATGAGGACCCGCCTCTCTGAAACTTCTGAATCTCTGGCATCATTTTCTCCTCCTAATGAAGGAGAATAATATTATAGATGAGTCACACACCAAGGACTGTGACATGATATTTAATAAAGGTTACTTTCCCTCATACTGAAAGAATAAAACTCTGGTTTTAAGTTAGGCTTAATTCCTTCCTTTGGACTCTGACCTCATAGAGGGAGTGACCTTGATTGTTTTTTGTTCTAGGTTCTTACCCTGTGGTGAGAATGTGGGCTTATTTTAGGACGTATGGGAAGCAATAACTGATGGCTTTGCAGGAGGTTAGAGAAGAAACACAGAGACACACATACACACATGTGCCACACACATACCAGACATTCATATATAAATGTACACACATAGACACATACATACAAGGCACACTCAAATGTATTTCACATATATACACATGTGCACACTCATATACAAACACAAAGACACATATACATACATGTCATGCATAGACACAAATAACATAACCAGGGTCATGTACATATGCATGCAAATGTTTACAGACACACAGATAGATTGCAACACAACAGACACACATGCCTATAGCTGCAATAGACCCCCGTGTTTTCTGTGTCTGGCTCAGCAGAATATTTGGCTGAGCTGCAAGATTCTGTTTTGAAGGTGGGTGTTGTAAAGACCAAACACATTTCTCAGGTTCAGGAAAACACCAGTGAAAGAAGCCAAGAGTGGGAGAGAGATTTTTTCCCCCACAAGAATAGCTTCTAAGCGGGAGCAGAATGTCACCTATTAATCTTCATGATGTTTCTTTATTCTGTTCTGTTTCTCAACCCACAGAGCCTCAAACGAGCTCTCACCAGCATGTGAGGCACACCCTCAGCTGGCAGCCATGACAAAACCTTTTGTGGACAACATATGCTCTGAATATGGTGCTGGCCACTGTGGGGTCGACAGCAAAACCTGCAACCTCAAAGTCGTAGCATCCAAATGATTACAAGAGTTGTAAACATGGGGTGTTCATCGTTTCTGAGAATAATTACGTGCCCATTGATAGATACAGAGTCAGTAAATGATGACAGTAATTTAAGGAAAGCAGAGATCCCCAGGTCTGGAAGAAGGAAGAAGTTTAGCTAATGCTTTCTTCAAGGGTTTTTTCATTTCTCCATTTCTTCAGATTTTAGTGCAGTTTAAGTCAAAAGAGTGTAACCAAATCCATTGTTTTTATAGGAAATGGCCTGTTAAATTAATGCTATGTTGACCAATTTAATATAATGACCTAAAATGAATCCATAAGCTATGGAAATTAGATTTATTTTAAATTAGGGGAGCCAATTTTGAGTAACAAAGAATTCAGTTTCATGGCGATATTAGTTTTAAAAATCAGAAAAGCAATGAAAGGTTGATGGAAAGATGATATTTTTGAAAAGTAAAGTTCTATGATCTCCAACCCAGATTTCACAAACTCCCATTGGTGTTTCAATTTTGTCAGTGAGTTTGGAGAATTTATCAAGAAAATTCTTATAATAACATTAAAGACTTTAAACTTTCTAAAGTGCCATGATGACTTTTTAGAAAAGAGAGAAAAACATGTGATAGTGCAAGTCATTCATCTTATGGTCAGCAGAGAGACAGACAGAGAGAGAGAGAGAGAGAGAGAGAGAGAGAGAGA
>PVJA010010093.1:0-58435 GCA_004027025.1 Myocastor coypus
TTCTAAAGCTGCTAATGGCATAATGGCTCTCCCACTCTCGTGACCTTATCTAATCTTGATGACCTGGAAGAGCCCCTGCCTGCAAATACCATTAACCTATGGATTTGGGGATTAAGTTTCCAAAACTTGATCTTTGTGTGGGTGGGAGAGGTGTATGAGGACCACAGCAGTGTGGCAACTGTGGTCTCTGCAAGAAGCTTTTCACTGCTTCTCCCTCTCTCGGCCATCCCTCCTTTAGCACGTTCAGCATAAGTCCAGGAGGTTAGGAGTTACAGGATGAATACTTCAAAAATTTTTATTTTTATTTTTGTAAACTCCACATCTAGGAACTGTCTTTTATTCTTTAAGAAGTATTTTTAAAAAATCATTTATCTATCTATCTATCTATCTATCTATCTATCTATCTATCTATCTATTTATTTATTTGGTACAGGGTCTTACTATACAGCCCAGACTCATAGTGATCTTCCTGTCTCAGCCTCCTAGTGCTGGGATTACAGGCATGTGCCATCATGCCCGATTTCAATGTTGGCTCTGTGCTGGGCTGGCAAGGCATGCAGTCCTGGAGATCAAAGCCGGGTCCTTGCGCTTGGCAAGCAAGTGTTTAGACAGGTGAGCTCTCTCCCTGGCCCCTTTTATTCTTTGAGATATCTTCAAAAGTGAGTCCTGATTTAAGATCTAGTTAGGCTTCCCTCATTATGTAATTTTACTATAGCCATAGCAATTCAGAGGTGATACTTTGGGCTCTATTCTTACAGAAACTCAAGTGACATTTTTCAGTCACTTACCTTTTGCCTGCTCAAAGATGAGCTCACTCCAGGCAGTGCTTCTTTTTCCTTTTATCTGGTGTAAGAATCTGAATTCTTTGCACTTTCCCTTAGAGCTGTTGCTTTCTTTTCTTCTTTTGGTCATGGGCATCCTCTAAGAGTTGGGGAGCACCTTGCTGTGACTTACTTTTGCCTCATCGAACTCAGAGGCCACCAAAAGGAGTGGGTGCATGCCACATTTCACATTGCCTTAAACCTTAGAGCATGGCCAGCCAAATAGCTCAGCAGATTGAAGCACCTGCAAGCAGGCACAGGGACTGGGATTTGATCCTTGGGCCTGCCATGCCAACCCCACCCCCAGGGCACACTGAGATAGCAATTGAGACTGGGTGTGCCTGTAATCCCAGCTCTTGGGAGGCTGTAAAAAGGCAGATCACTAGGAGTCTGATCTAGTAGTGAGAGCCTGAACACCTTGCAGACCCTTCCCTAAAATACAAAAGAATATTATTTTTTAAAGAATTTTTAATTTTATTTATTATTTTTATTCTTGTTTCAGAACCTTTGTTTGTTTATTCACTCATTTTTATGGCCGGCTCAGCCCGCCCCCCAAGAGGGCAGGGCTGGCGCAGCATGTGGTGCCGGGGATTGAACCGTGGTCCCTGAAGCCGCCCAAGCTTTCCCAAGCAGGCGCTTTAGACCACTGAGCCATCCCGCCAGGCCCTACAAGGGAATATTAAATACAATATTAAATTACAATAAACTAGAGCAGTTTATTTTGGGGTAAAATATGGGTAATTTCTGACTTACGTTTGCTTAAGAATACTGCTTTGTCCGTTAGTGTCTCATCATTTTTCAAAATAAAGCTCCCATGTCTCAAACACCAACCATAGTTTTCCATTTGGTCGTCAACCAAAGAAAATATCATCAGCCTCAGTGAGTCACATACAAGGCAGTCTGTGCTGGTTAAATAAAACAGAAATTATCCAACTACTGTTAATAGATGACATTTTCCCAGGGTAAACCCAAAGAGCCATAAAAAAGATGTACAGTCATTTTTCATTGGTGCAGGCATGGCTATTTTTGTTTATCATGGAGAAGAGACACAGATTCTCTCCCTGCGCCGTCCTACACAAATGCACTTATGTGCTTCCCTGTAAGCCAGCATGCCAAGAAAGCTAGTGAAAAAACAAGAGCTCCTAGAGCTGGAAGGTGACCCCGACATTCCCTGAGCTCCAGGAGGATTCTTGTTCAAGGGTTAGAGAATTTTGCTGTTGTGCCTGGTTCCTGCGTTGTATGCAGTTGCAGGCAGCCATTCTTTGTGGCCCAGTTCTTTCCTCTGTGAAAGAGTGATGGCATCGGTCCCTGATGTCTGAAAGCTTGCTAAATGGAGCCATTGTTGAGCAAAATGTCTTCAGAAAATACCTTCAGGCAAAGCTCAGTGCTAGCCGTGAAATGAGTCTATTTTTCTCTTTAAGGAGAAGTCCCTGGATGGGCACCCTATGGGAGAGGGCTGGTGGGACGGAGATGGTGCCATCTGAAGCTCCGGAGCAGCTGGAAAGACTTCCTCTCCTTTTCATAAATTCTTTTGAAGAAGTTTAGTGTCAGTACCAAGGGCATTTACTTTCCCGCCGAGCAGATGGAGGCAGACAAGAGCAGAACGAACTTTCTCATGTTTTCTAACAGGAGTCCAGGGTTTCCATCCTGTTCTTTGTACTCAAAACCATCATTTCTCATAACAGATTTTTAGACTATCAAAGGCAAGTGATTATTCATTGTGTGTCAAGAATATGTATTACAGAATTATTCCTAACTGAGATAATCACTAAGCCTTTCCCTGTGAGATACCGTGGATCGTCTCCTGGTAAGAACACAATATATATGTGAGTATGGATAATAGAAAGCAAATGTCATTGCACTGGCTTTGCTTTAAAAAGTTACTCTCTTTACATTTAAAACTGGTATTGCACAGTATAAGGGTGAACAGTGAAATTCATGCTTGTAATTTAAATCTTGTTTCCTTAGAAAAACCTTAAGTAGTAAAAATAAAACACCATGACAGATTAAGAGAGACTGCAGAAAAAAAACAAAACAAACAAAAAATAAACTTTATATGCTAGTAACGTTAATGGGGCTCCCCTGATTTTGGCAGCTGCTTAACATCACTGCTACAGAACTGGCTTATTTATCCTGCTTTTGGAACAAAGACCGCACATTTTCATTTTGTACTGGGCCGTGTAATTTCTGTAGCTGGCCCTGGTAGGATGCCTTGTGGTGTCTCGCTTCTGTGAAGGCCAGGAACCACGTTTATATGCAGTGAAGATAAGTGGACTCTGTTCTGGAGACACTGCGCTGTGCTATGCTTCAATATCAAGCGTCACTGAAAGATGCAGCTATTGAGGGCTTAACACATCCTCAGTGCAGCGTGTTCACGGCTGGAGGCTGTAGAGAGGGGAGCAGAGGGTGAAGATTTCAATGCGCCGCATTGCTAAGGTCATAATTTGATAGCATTGCTGGGAAGTGCTAGCACCAGGCAGTGAGACCTGGGTGGAGGGTGTTCATGATGGAGGTTTCACTTTGGCTGCCACATGTAGTCCCTGTCCCTTCCCTCTCTGGCCCTCTCCCACTTTGTCTACTTCCTGGCTGTCACCATGTGAATAGCTTGGCTGTGCCGCTTGATGTTTCCTGCAGTGTTAGGGCTCACCACAGGCCCTAAACATTAGGCCTAAGGAACAGCTGTAGGCAAAAAGCCCGGGAACCATGGAACCATGAATTAGCATACAGTTTTTCCTCCTTTACATTCATTTTCTCAGGTATTTTATGACAGCAGTTCAAATCTCACTAACACAACTCAGAAGAAGAAGAAGAAAAAGAAGAAGAAGAAGAAGAAGAAGAAGAAGAAGAAGAAGAAGAAGAAGAAGAAGAAGAAGAAGAAGAAGAAGAAGAAGAAGAAGAAGAAGAAGAAGAGGAATTATTCCTTGGACTTGGGAGTTCACCAATTTGCCATAGCCTTGTCTCCATTCATTCTAAAGAGAAACCCACTAGACTGTGAGCCTTTTCAAACGCACTGGGTTTTCCATCAATTTTAGACCCTAAAATACAAGTGACACCTGTTGTCTCAGAAATATCAAAGGAAGCTTTCAAGTAGAAAGAGTCAAAGGTCACCATCAAATTCCTAAGGAAAAATGGAGGGAGGAGCAAATTATCTGAGATGGCAGAGAACCTGGGGAAAAAGCTGGTGGAATTATTGCACAATCAAGTATTTGGGAAAATATCAGTGACCAATGTATTAAAAACCAGCAGCCGCTTTAAAATAGTGACCTGGAAACTGCTGGTTCGGGAGAGAGAAGATAATCAGAATATACTGATTCTGAAGTTCATGGCCTTCACAGAACCTGACCACATAGTAGTATGTGCTGATTTAAATAACATTGCTGCAGGAGATGTATTTGGAAGATGAGAGGCTATGGCACTATTTAGATGCCCTTCTGAAGCCTAATGTGCTCATAGTTGGGTTTCGGCAGTGACTGGATCACGGGGTGTGTGATAATGGATTAATCCACTTATTGGCTTAGCATGGCTTTGGGTGTAAGTAATGGGTTTACTAAACAGGGAAGTCTTACCCTGGTCTGGGTGGCACCAACCAACAGGCTTGAAGCCTGGATGGAGTAAAAGAGAAAGCCTTCCTTCAACGGCTACTGCTCCCTGCCTGCGAGGTCTAAATCTGGCTCTCCTCTACCGTGCCCCTCTGCCGTGCTGCCCTGTCTTGAAGCCAGCCCACAGTGGACTAAGACCTTCACAAACTGAGAGCTAAGATGCGCCTCTCCTCCTTCAATTTGTGACTGTCAAGTTTTACCTGATCCTGTAGGGAGAAAGAAACTAAGGCACAGAGTGAGGTAAAGCAGAGAGTGTTAGAGGTCCTAAGCTTTATGTAGATTAAGAAGATGGTGCCAAAAATTAAGCACATTATTCAGGAACATGGAGATGCATTCCAAAAGAAGAAAACAAAGTTGAAAGTGACTGTCTCCCAAAGGAAGAGGAGGGTTTGCTGGAGCAAACAGGGATACTTGATTCTCTTTAAAAAGAAAAATATTGCCCTGTTGTTTGATTTCTACACTGGTAAATTCATAGTAAAAGAATGAAATCAGCAAGGAAAGGATATTGGTGATTGTTATGGTTTATGTCTTGTTCTTCCCCCAAAGCCTCAAGAGTTGGCAGGCAGGGACTTCTAGAGCTTGAGACTTGACCCATGATCCCTGGGATTATGGGTTTCAGGACTGATGGGATTATGGGTCTAAGTCCTTCCAGGATTATGGGTGTAGTCTAAGGTGGAGGCTGAGGTGGAGAGCCTCAATGGAATATAAAGAAAGACAGAGTCAGATTAAAGTTGTAGCTGTTGCTCTCTGCTGTCCTGTTTGGTTGGCTACCTCTGCCACCATTTTGTTGCTGTTCCGCCTCCAAGAACTGGGTGCTCTCTGCTCTGTTCCACTCAGCCTTGGGCCAACAGAATAGGGACTGAAACCTCCATAAACTGTGAGCTAAATAAACCTTTCCTTCCTTCATTTTGAGTGTTGGGTATTTGTCCCAGCAACAAGTAAAAAGTAACTAAGACAGTGATCTCACAGAATTTCCTGGGTCAGGAAGCAAAGATGCTGATAAAAAGAATTTTTAAGAAAGCTGGGTAACCATGTCTGGCAGTTGAGTAACAATCCATGATACCTTTTGGTGAAGAAATTGTTGCTTTTCCTGCCAGATTGAGGAAGCCCTAGCTAGCACCACCTCTACCCTAGGGTGGCCACTAGATGTTCCTAGAAGCAGCAGCCACTTTCCCTTGTCCCTCTGTCTTTCCATTGTGGCTGCCAAGTCCTGTGTCTTGAATGGTGGCATGTGACAGGCTGAAGCTAGACTGTGTACTCATGAACCAGTGCTAGCTGGGTGGAGGTTACTAATAAATGTTCTTTCAGGCATCTGCAGAGGGAGATGGGTTTTATTCCTTATAAAGATTAATAGAGCAGAAACTATCTTGATATTAGGAAGATGACTCAGATGTCACACTGTTGAAAGGTATATTAACTTTACATTGTGATTACTTTATGAAGAAAGCAAGGGGCTGGGGAGATAGCTCAGGGGCACAAGTGCCTGCCTGGGAAGCATAAGTCCTGAGTTTGATCCCTGGTTCTGGGAAAGAAAGAAAGGAAAAAGAAAGAAAGAAAGAGCAAGCAAAGATCACACACTTCTTCTTCTTCCATTTATTTTTAAAGAGAATTTAAATACTTGGGAATTTCAGCATAGCAGAAGGCACATGGTTATTTCTCTATCATCTCCCATCACCTTTTTATTAATCAGTCTCTCTCATGATAAACCCGAGGACTATCATTAGTAAGACAATTTTATTAGGCACCAGATAGCATAGATAAATCATGTTTGTCCAATTAAATGATTAGAAATATGAATTCCAGGGAAAATCAAGAGACTCTTTACAGAATGAAAATTAGCAAGAAAAAATAAAGAGGGCTGGGGGTAGAACACTTGCCTAGCATGTCTGAGACATTGGGTTCAGTGCCTAAATGCCTAGCACTGCTAGGGGGAGAGAGCTGAGAAGAGAGAGAGAGAGAGAGAGAGAGAGAGAGAGAGAGAGCGAGAGAGCTACATTTTTAGTAAGTCTTTTCCTATTTTCTCTTTTTAAGAATGTAAGAATGGAGCAGTACCTATATGAATAATTCTAGGAACTAAATACAAACACTGGGTCATGCCACAGATCTGCCTGAAATTTCTGTAAAGAGTATTTGTGATCATCACTAAAGACCCTCAGGTTTGCAGGAGAGTTCTGGGTCAGGAAACAGAGATACTGGTAGAAGCAAAATTCCTTAGTCAAGTTAAACTTAGCAGCATTTACTTAAGCAAAGTAAAACAGAATAAAACAAAAGTAAACCATGAATTGGGCAGTTCTCAGAGACAGAGTAGGTTCTGGGAATTCCAACCAACAACACAAAATAAGGCAGCACTGAGAAGGATGACAGTGAAAGACTTAATAGGTTAGGGTTGAACCAATCAGCCCACTGGTTATAGCTTAACTAGGTAATTGTTACAGCTCCATCATTTTATCATTCACTTAGTGGCAGGGCGTTCTCTGACCAGCCAAATCTCAGTCACTGTGATTAAACTGTGCATTGGTTTGGACTGTTTGGCCCACTCCAGATTGATAGTGTCCTATAACATTCTATGTTCCAATTCAAAGAAATCTAACCAAGAACTCCTTTCTTCAGCCAGGACACAGTTGGACGTTTGACAACATATAATGTGTTAGTCAGCTTTGTATCACTATACCAAACACCTGAGATAATCAGTTTATAAACAGGAAAGGTGTATTTTGGCTCACAGTTTTGGAGGCATCTGTCTACCATCAGTGGTTTGATTGCTTTTGGATCTTGGTAAGGCAGAACCTCACAGTGAGTGGGTGTGGCAGAGTAAAGTCATTCACCCCAGAAAAAAAATGGGAAGAAAAAGAGAGAGGAAGAGACTGAGGTCCCCCAGTCTTTTTTCAGGACACACCCCAATGACTTAACCACCTCCCACTAAACTCTTCCTCCAAAAGGTCCTACCACCTCCTGATAGTATCATGAAAGATTAACAGATACATCTTTAGGCATTTAAAATCCAAACTATAGCACAGGGGAATTTGAGTTTTTATGTGTCTTTTGGTTGGTTTGGTTGTTAAACCTCATTTTCTATTAACGTTCATTCTTGTGATTTTGAGTTTACAGGAAGAAACTGTGAGAATTAACAGACAACTGACACAGAGCATGTAGTCCCCCAGTTTTTGCCATTGTGAGGAGTCAGGTTTTGGCAAAGGAAAAAATGGCCATGCCAGGGAAATGAGCACTAGAGAAACAATCCATTGTACGTTATCTGTTCACAAATACTGCCAGCTTATATGTACCTATGCAAATGGACACCAGCAACATTTTGAATTTGACATATTAAAATATTTTCAACTTGCTAGTTCTGACTAATTCTTTAAGGCTCTACATTTTGTTGTGCTGTCAGATTTTCAATAAACACTTTTGAGAACACTCCTCCACCTGGATTTAAAGCAATTTGAGTTTCATCTAGTGTGAAGCAAATTCACCTCAGGTAGAGGCCTAAGTAATTACAAATACCAGATGCAAGTTCAGTAATTGCATGTCTTACTTGAAAATGGAATTCATAGAAAATGTATGTTAGTTAAGTATAACAAAAGTGTTTGCTCCTTTATACCCTTACAGTCTCATGACTGGGGAACTTGGATCTGGTTAAAACTTAGTCCCATATCTATACTTGATGGGGGTGATGAAGGAAAAGTCATTAATTTCAGTTTCTTGGAGGAATCTCTTTATGCTGGGCATAGAGGAATAGAGGACTTAAACAGGTGGCCATGATATTTGGGAAAAAGCTGGATTGATTTTAAACTGCAATTCAGAGTGAAGAACAGAATGTTGATACTAGCAGCGTCTGGCAGGCAGCTTAGTGGAATATTTAGCCTTGCTAGAATCGGGCTTCATACCAGCCTGATGAGGCTTATTTCCATAATTGGATATTTGCTGGAGATACGGGAAGTAGCATGTGCATGGCTATAGCCTTAAGCCGACTCCAAGCGCTTCTTGACCAGCTACTATGTTAGAGCCTGACACTGTATGCACGTGATTTGGCTTGAGGTGAGGCTTTATGTATGGGAAGAAATGGGAAGATTTATAATTCGAAGGGAAGAAGCTGTAGTTCTAACCTTCAAACAATTTAAGTAGAAGCTTTCTGGGAATCATTGTACCTGACAAGTCAAATAATCCAGTTGACTCTTTCAACACTTCACTACTAACTCCTTATAATATGCACATTCATCTGAGTTCTATTTCATGGGTTTTTCCAGACAAAAATCTAGTCTTTTTACCTGCTGTGGATCTTCACACTTTTGAAGCCGAGTCTAGCGCGCTCTGTAGTCATCTGATGTGAAGAGAAAATAATCTCTTTTTTTCTCTCTAACATTCCTCATCATAAAATTTTCAGCCCTAGAAGATGATGATGTACTAAGTGTAGGAAAACAAGAATTAATGTTCATCATCTATTTACGATTGGATCTGTGAATTCTACTAGAAGCAGTAAAAATTCTCTCCATATAATAGTGATAGGCCCAATCCAGTAAATGGAATAGGTTGAAGTGATAGAAAGTATTTCTTGAAAGATAAAACCAAGAGCACATCACTGAAAGACAGAACCTAAATAAAGAGATACTCTCATCATCAAAATCTCTTCACTCTAACTAACTTCAATCCCCAGCACATATACGCACATGCACACACACAGACAAAATACAAAAAACAAAACAAGCAATAACAAAAAATAAATAAAAAATAAATAAAATTTTCAGCCCTTCCTTACCTCATTGTTTTCTCAGAATTTACTCCTTTAGCAAATATTTATTGTGCATGCACTGTGTGCCAGGAATTGCTGAAGTGAGGGAACAGGTATAAATAGGAGTTCTTGGGCTAGGAGGTGAGACAAAGGAAGAGTGAGAGGCACCATGAAAGGTCTGCAGTAGAAATGTTGGTAGGGTGTTCTGGGGAATCGTTTGTCTTTTTAAGGACAGACAATATGTTCCAGGTAGACTTTGGTTGAGAACAGAGATCATCTCTCAGGTCATAGGATTTTGAAAATCTCATTCATGACTCTACTTTCATGCTGCTTTTCATCTATGATGTCATTTATTTATTATTTTGACCTTTATTGCCCCTTCAAAATTATTTTATGGATTCTTATTGTTATATTAGTGTCATCTTTTGTTACCAATTTCTTCTTCTTTTAAAACATTTCTCTACTTTTCTAGGTTTCTAAGCTTATTAATTTTGAGTTCTGGTTTCTAGATTCTTTTAGGTTTGTATACTCACTTGGGGCGCCATTTCAGCCTCCTTTTAGTGTATGAGGTTTCTGTGGTTGCCCAGTAACGATTTGTCAACTTAGGTTTGGCCCTTTGCAGAATTCACCCAGTCCTTCTTCTCAGATCCTGGCTGTCATGCAAGGTGGCCTTCAATAAGTCCCAGTGTTCTTGCTAAGAGGGCACTTGAGGCCTTTGCCCCTGGAGAGGGTCACCCTCCCCATAGCTTTTCCTTGACCTCCACAGTTCTTTGGAAAGAATTGACAATATCCTCTCTAATTAGAATGGACAAGGAGCTGGCAAATGGGTATGTTTGTCTTACCTCTGTTGCCAGCAGAAGAAATTTTAATTCTGGAGAAAGACCCCTTGCCAGGACAACCAGTTAAAACAAGAATATGATTGCAGCCAGATTTCGTCAGATGATGAGATGCATCATTAAGCAAGGGAGGGAGGGGATAGACTTGTAGAAATCTGCTCTCACTGAAAACAGCAAGTTCAGAGTGAGTACCAGTGACCCTCACGAGGCTATATTTCAGGTGGAGGTCTGCTGGGTGACACTTAAGGAAATGCTGTGACCCACTGGGTATTCTCGCTTTGTTTCTCTTCTCTCCTAAGATCACTTCTTTCCTTCAACGTTCCTTCGGAATATGGTGATTTGAAGTTCACCTTATTCTTTGTCCTATGAAAATATACCCGTAGGGAAGGATCTGAACAGTTGACCTCAGTGGTGCAGGAAAATGGCAAGTTTGATCCCAGCCTGAACAACTTAGGGACATAGCAAAACCCTATCTCAAGAAATTTTAAAAAGAGCTGAGGATGCAGCGCAATGTGAAGGCTCTGGGCTCAGTCCCCAGTACTAAGAAAGAATGGATCTGGAAACCTCGAGGTATAAATGACAGCCACTTCATATGGTCTTTCACCCTGGGACTTATTGTGAGGAAAGCACAAAGAGCATTTTCACCCTTAGTGTATTTAGAGGCAGCAGTAAATCTAAGGTAAATGTTGATGAAGTCTTATATCTTGCATGGGTGAGGAGGGGTGGGAGTTCTCCATGACCAGAGCAATTGTCCTCCTCCTCTGGGAACACATGGAAATGTCTGAGGACATTTCTGGTGGCTACACATTTGAGGGTGTGCTTGCTTCTGTCATCTAGAGGGTAGAGGCCAAGCATGTTGTTAAGCATCCCAGAGTGCCTAGAACACAACAAAGAGCCAATCAGCCAAAATGCCGAAATGAGCAAGCTGTAGTGCAGAGTGATAGGTATTTGGCAAGGGACGCTGGCTTCCTTGTTGAAGAGCTATCAGGCAGGCAACTGGGAAGCCCTTCTTTGAAGGAAGGGACTTCTACCACTCAACAATCAAAGTGATCATCCCATGATATTCAGCATTCAGAGCTTCTGATTTCTCTGGAGAATTCCAGATTCTTACACGACACCACTAGGGTTAAAATACAAGTGATCAAGTTTGAGGGCCATGCTATAAGGGACCACAGGCAGGACTGGGCTTGCTGATGCCTGCCCTGATGAGCTGTGACCCCCTAGTCCCACTTATCATCTATGTGGTGAGGGCTGTGAGCTACCAGGGCAGCATCCAGGTAGTCAATCTTTCTGTCTGCAAAGACCAGGCTTGTGCTACGGAGGCAGGAGGCAGGGAAAGTTCTTCAGCTGTGTGCAACAAACAGAGCTGGTCACTCTGAGATTACTCTAGCACTGGGTGACAGTTTGCCAAAGCCATTTCACATTTCCCACCTGTGAAAAAATCTTTTTCTTAACCTCAGTATGCACCTTTCAGGTAGTATTTTGTTTTTCCTCTCTAATTCACGAATCAAATACCGGCTTAGTAGAGTAGATTATTGAAAGGATTAAATAAGATATTAACACGTGAAAAGTCCACAATAACAGGGCCTGAAGTTGTCTGGAACTGAGAAAAATGTTGACTTTGAACCTAAACAGAAAACCTTACTATGTGATTGGGTCTAACTATAGGAAAAAAAAAAAAAAAAAAAAACTGGGTAGAATTAGTGACCAGCTCTTGGGATAATGAGCTGAATTCACTGGGCCTGCTTTTCGAGGGCAGACACATGTTCTTTGTGTCTGGGAGGTATGCTTGTGATTTCCTTTGTCTCTCCCTGCTTTGGGAAGAAACAAAGTTGGCATGGCCTTTGAGTGTCTGCCTCCCCCACAGTTGTTTTCAGTATGGAAGCTTTGTAAATTTGCCTTGTTAAAAAAACAAGCCCATCTTCATACCTGCTGAAACCTAATTCTCATCCAGAGGTGATGTGATGATGCCCACGCTGTAGACAGCCGCCCCACGCAGGTACACTGTCTCTCTTCAAGGAAGGCCAGGCCGAGGAGGCAGCTTTTGTAAAGAACCCATTCATAGTGACTCGCACCTCCCCCAGCCCAGCCCCAGCCCCGAGAACTGCTGTCAGTGAGACAGGCCAATTTCACCCATTCTGCACAATAGTGCGTTACAGACTTTCCAAGATGCCATTCAGGGTGAATCACCAAATTCAGAATGAGAAGGTTTGGATTTGCAAAAGTGCCTGAGCAGTTCTCTTCAGAGCTGGAGATGGCAGGGAAGGAACCCCTACATGGGCAGCTGTCCACCTTTGGGCCAGGTGCATTGGCTTTTCTGGCCAGGGCAGGGCTAATGCACTCAGCAGTCACAGTGCCTGAGAAATGCCACGGGTGCTGGGACTCCAAGGGTCTCATTCCAGGGAGAAAAGAACACGAAGGTGCCGGTCACGGTGGAGTGCTGAGGCCCCTGAAACTGGGCATATCAGGTACCGCTAGTTAGCAGCAACCCATTGTTGTACTCTAAGAATGAGACAACTGAGGCAGACATCCAAAAAGAGAACGAGAGTGCTTTATTTTAGCTGGTACCCAGCAGCGGTCTCTAAGCAAGAGTGCAGAGAGGTGCGCTGAGGTGGGCTTTACCCAGAGTTATAAAGAAGTAAGCAGTACTACAGAAGCCAATTGTGGTTACTTGTGGGGTATACAGCTTATTGTCACTGGCTGGTTTTGAATTATGTCCATATTTAGCTAAGGTGTAGCTTGTAACTCATGACCTGGAATTTCACAATTGAGTCACATTCGGGAAAAAAGAAATTAAAAGGGAACTTCTAGGGCAGGGGGCATGATTCTTGCTTAACAATGGGAGCAGGTATGTGGTCAAAAGTTTAACATGTCCCATATCTGGTCCCTTGGAGGGGCTGTTCAATGGGAATTCCGATGTTGGCTCGCCTTAGCGGTTGGAACGCAGATGTTACTCAGGCAGCAGGACATTTATAACATTATGTGGTTGGGCAACTGATGTTTGTCAAAGTGGGGCACAGGGGAAGCGGCACATACAGAATATGGAAAGGGCGGCAATAATAAAAGGTCAAGATGGAGTCACAATGGTTAGCAATGAAGTTACAGTGGTCAGGCTATAACACCCAACATGAAATAGGAGGTCTTAAATGGATTTCATTGACACAGCAGGAGCTCATGAGAATGACTGTATTGAGGATTGTATCATTTAGCATGATTTAAGGGGCTAAATCTCACTTGAAAGTGAGCTTATCTCTTTTTTAAAAAATTTGAACCCATAACCAGTGTAGTGGTTGATACATTGTGTCAGCTTGGCTGAATGACTCAGCAGCTGGTTCCCTGTTGGTGGGAGCTCCACTCTGGGGTACAGTTGGTTCCTCCCTGGAGCATGACCAGGGCCTGCCTAGGATATGATTGGCTCCTCCCTACAGTGGGATCAAGGGCCCATCCTGGGGTATAATTGTTTCTACCCTAGGGCACAATGGGCCCACACCAGAATGAGCACAAAGAGACTTTTTAAAGGGCTGAGGAAGGAGTCAAGCCTTCACTCATCTGAGAAGCTTCAGTCTTCACATTCAGCCTAGACTTCATCATCTGGATTGCAGCGCAGACTCTTCAGCCTCTAGCTTGGATCTTCACCATCCAGCACAGACTCTTCAGCCTCCAGCACAGATCTTTCGCCATCCGTCACAGACTCACTTCAGTCTTCCAGCGCAGACATATCAGCCGAGGAATAGAGACTTACATGGAGTGCTGCAGTGAAGTTCAGATCTCAGGACTGAATTCTTCAGTCTGGAGCGTGCAGACACCCTCTGCACACTTTCTCATCGGACTCTGGCTGACTACTGTAAGCCAATCTTATAATTCCTTATAGATTGTATATTTTGTGTTAATATCAGTTCCTTACTTTATATCTGTTCTGTTCCTCTAAGTAAAACCCTGACCAATACATCCAGTAACATCACCACTTCCCCATGTGCTTTTTAGGGTTGTTGAAACCACAGTCCTGCTCAGGGATTCTCAGTCAGAATTTGCATTTTAGCAAGACCATAAACTGTGAGTATAATTGTCCCATTACAATTTGAGAAATATTTCCGTTGAAAAGATGGATTTTAATTTCAGATAAAAAAAGTGGACCAGTTAACCAACTTGGTTCACTGAACTAATTAATCAACCATGGTTGGTTAACACAGTGATTAAATAATGCCAAGAATGGCTTGTGTGTTGCCCACTTTTTTTTCTCTGCTACATTTAGGGTTTTATTCTATACCAAGCTTTACAGTCCTGTGATCACAAGACGGCTGCAGAAGCTCCAGCCATCCCTGAACACAGCTGACTAAAGGGAGAAAAGGCTAGAACTGTGATCACTTGCCTGCTTCTAAACCAATCATTGCCAAAGGGATCTGAAGGAAGATGGTTAATAAAAGCCAGTATATGTTTAATCTCTGGCATAGGGTAAGGTCTGGCCTCCTTTGAAGCAGAACTAAATATGTGCACAGAATGGGGTTTTATGGTGGAAGAAGTAGCAGTGCAGAGGGAAGATCGCTGGTGGGAAACACACCCTGTGTTTTACATGCATTTTTTTGGACACTGGTCATATAACTTTTGGAAACATTAAACATTTTCCCTCAAATATGTGTTTCAAGCTTTAAAATTAAATGAACCATTTTATTTTTTAGAGAGTAAAATAGTAAAAATATAGAAATGATACAGAATTTCACTGAACAAAATGATAGAAATTCAGCAATGGTTGTTATATTGCATATTGTTGTCCTCAAATTAATTGTTCAGATCACCACGTGTAGGCATGTGATATTGGTCAAAAAATAAAAAGAAGAGAGAAAAAAATTAAGCATTAACTGCTCCTTTCCATAGGCCAGCAGAAATTGGCAGTACCATTATCTAAGCTCTCTTATGTGCTTATGTGTGTGTGTGTGTGTGTGTGTATATATATATATATATATATATATATATATATATATATATATATTTCTTTTTTCCTTCTTTCTTTGGGTGCCTTCCGTGGCTGAAGTAAAGGTGGTTGCTAGGGTATGGTGTGTGTATATGTGTGTGTGTATATGTTGGGCAGTTTGAGCAACAGGGGATTCTTAATGACAGAAAAGCGTTCTTATTAACTTTTAGAATTAGAAGGCCAGGAGAGATGTTTGATGACTTAATCTAGTGTTAATAGGCAGAAAGCCTAAAAGATTCTTGTGCTGGTCAGCTGTGTTGGAACTGGAGGCCGTGCTCCCTTCGTGGGCTCCCGTCTGGATAGGTTGCTGGAAAGTAGCTCATCTTTTCAGTTTGAGATCTAGCTTTTGAAGACAGATAATTTCATTTCACTGAAAAGCAGGACAATCATATAGAACAAATAAAATAGAGGGCTGAGACCCCGCATTTGATATCCAACAGCAACAACAAATACAGAGGATGTTTGAAGGAGGCCATCATTTGTGTGTGTGTGTGTGTGTGTGTGTGTGTGTGTGTGTGTGTGTGTGTGTACAGGGTCTCATTACGCAGCCCAGACTCATACTGATCTTCCTGATTTCTGCCTCCCTAGTGCTGGGATTACAGGCATGTACCACCACTCCCGGGCTTCACTGCTGGGTCAGCATGCCCAGGGGCGGGGGAGGGGTCGGGTCAGCATTGCATGAGGTGCCAAGGACTGAATCCTGGCCCTTACACTTACCTAAGCAAGTGCTTAGTCCACTGAACTATACCGCTTGCCTTTTTTTAAAAGTCTTTTTTTTTTTTTTTTTTTTTTTTTGTCATTGTTGGAGGCCATCTTAAGGGAAACAGAAGTCAACTAAATAGGTCAGAGGATCACAGCCTAACACCAAAGTGGCCAAGCGACAAAGGGTGTGGGGTTATGTCAGATATGTGCGGGCACAGACTAGTGTGTAGACAAGTAAATTAAGTAAAACTTTCTGTGAAGAGAACTGTCATGTGCTCGCATTCGCCACTGACTCTTGGTGCACATTGTCTTCACTGACTTGTTGAACGAGCAGGATTGCACCAGCGGACTTATGACTATGTATCCTCCAAGGTGTGTAAAAAAATAAAGGTAAAAGGCCAAGTAGCTCAGTGTATTAAAGTGCCTGCAAGCAGGTGAAGTTGCCAGGTTCGATTCCTAGGCCTGCCCTGCCTGCCCTACCTCCTGGGCACACTGAGATTGCAACTGAGATTGGGCATGGTGGTGCACACCTATAATCTCAGCTCTTGAGAGGCTGTAAACAGGTGGATCACTACCAGTCTGATCTAGTAGTGAGACCCTGAACACCCTGTAGACCCTTCCCTAAAATACAGAAAAAAAAAGTAGAGGTAAATATATGAGAACACATTAGTAAGTATATGCTTAGGTCAAGGGAGACGGTTCTCACACTATCCCTTGAGCTGATTCTGATCCTCTTGGCAATGTCGTATCAGCTCCAGCCCTGCATGTGAAGAGGAACACTGACCCAGAGTGCAAAGTTAATGATGATGGGAGCCATTAGGGCCAGACGTTCTATGAAGTATTCTAACTTTGTGTTTCACAGGATCATTGCAAAACCTTGGTGAGGTAGACACATCAAAGATGAGGAAGCAGAAGCCCCGGAGAGTTCATCTAAGAACCGATCACTAAGCCTTAAAGCTGAGATTTAGATTTAGGACTTTCAGTGATTCCTGAGTCTATGCCTTCTAAGTGCTGTCACTGCTGATGCATCCAAGCATTTATTAGATGCCAGCATTGCTTGTGTGCATCATTTCATTAATTCCTAACAAAAAGCTTGTGAGTTGGTAAATATTTATTACTCCCCTTTGCAGAGAAGGAAACCAGTTTAGAGAGGTTAAATCACCTACTCACGATAGCTCACTCTCTCATCCCCAGGTTCGTAGCCACATCTGTTTGGTCCAGTTGTGACCACTGTGTGGTCCAGCTGTGATCACTGTGCAACTACAGATGATGAGGAACACAACTGTGTATCTTGTGTGGCTTGATAGGGCTGATGAAGATGTAGAAGAATTGCTCAGTGTTTGTCTAGGCCAACAGGAAGACTTGTCTGTCTTAACTGTAAGCATGCTGATGAGATGGAAACATTACCTTTAGCGGGGGTAGAGCTGGATTTGGTGCGTGTTGTTAGAAATAGGATGAGATCATCTCGGAGGTCTCTTACAAGAAGAGTTTCCAACAGATTGTATTCTCTGGGGTCATTTTATTTTAATTCCTAGGTCATTTACTTGATTGAAAGTGTATGTTTGACATCCATGTCCTTTGCTGTCCCAGTGCCCACCTACCTTTACCCTTTACACCTACACATGTACACTGAGAGGTACCCTAGATGACATCATTCTGTTCCATATCTGGACAAATTGTTCTCCTGCCTACTCTTGTGTCAAAAAGGAGTTTTCATACCTTTCCAACTTCTAGACACATTAAATTTTAATAGTAAATATTAAATAAAAATAAGATGGACAATTACATAGATACTGTGTATTCATTGCTTGTCCCAAAATGAATATTTGATCACCCAAAAGCTTATGTCTAAGTCAGAAGCCATAGCTGAAACCTCCATTCATAGGAAGAATGGACAACATTGGACAGTTGCTTCATTTCTACAAAATTAAGATGGTGATCAATGGGAGCTCTGATATGTTTTGAGAAATGAGTAGAAAATTCATGGCTACCCAGAGAAACATTTCTAATATTTCTGCATAGTTTTGGCTTCATTCTGAACAGAAGAGGGAAGATGCTCCAGCTTCTTGAAAGTTCACTAAGTAAACTAATCCTGCTTTGGAAATGGGGGTGAAAAGGAGGGTTGGGTGGGTGCAAAAGTCAAGCTTAGAGGGACCCGTGGCCCTTTCTCTGTTCTCATTGGCTCTGCTCACTGTTTCTCTGCTTTCTTCCCTTCTCTGTCTTTTCACTGTGGGAGTCATTGGATTCAGCAGTGCATCTGTAGCTGTTTATTTTGCATGTGCCTGGTTTTATGAGTTTGTGGCACTCCTAAAATTAAATTAATTTTAAATAGGCTTTGATTACTAATGCTTTGGGCCATTGCCTTTAGCAAAGTCAACATCACAATCAGGGTTACCTTAGTTTGTCTCTTTGAGGAATGTTCTCATTCGATGGGGCTCATCATAAACAGAGCAGCTTTCTAACTAGATTTACAAATAAACAGCATAAAACCACTGCTATATTTGAATACCTGGATTTACTTCTCTTTCAAAAACACCACTCAATTTGAGAAACAGGATTTCAAATGGGCATGAAGGGATTATTGTTTGTCAATAATGTCATGTTTTGTTTTTTTTCCCAAGGTGGAGAGGGGCCTAGTGGTAATGTTATGCTATGAAAATGCAAAAGCAGAGGCTGACTTGTGACCCAAGGGTCTGAATTCTGTCCTTAGCTCAGCACAGAGTGCTCTGTGTGCAGCATCAGAGAGATTGGTTTAGTTCTCCACAGCGTTCCCTTGTAAATTAAAGGTAATCAGCTCCTGGTTCAAAACGGAACGGATAATGAGATAATGTTCAAAATGGCCTTTAAGTTTCTACCCACAGGGGTTGAAGGTGAAATCGTCAGGGCAATGTCGGTAGCTCCCGCCTCCCGGGGGGAAGGCTACCCACTTTGTTCTCAGTGGAAGGTTCTGTTCAATCAAGGGCCATCACTTGAGTGGTTTGATAATAATAAGCTGAGATTGACCGCAGATAAAAATGAGAAAGGTTGATTAAGTCATTTAGTCCCTGGACAGTTTTGCAAACCAAGCCATTCTTACAGGCATGAGACTTAAACTGAGTAATACACAGATTAGTCAAATAACTAAGATTCCAGTTCTACATATTCCAGGGTTGTGACTACCCTCAATTAATATCAAATTTCTTTTACATATATGCCATCATTATTAGTGGTGCTAAGTGGTCCCTGACTTCTCTTTTATTCCTCTCAGTTGAAAACTTGGTAGAATGCGTGCCATTCATTGAGCCTTCTATGGTGGCCAGCCTGTCAGTTCATTAATCAGTTAAATCCATGGTGCAATGTGACAGAAATATGCCTTCCTAAGCAGAATGTTAAGTCTACTTAGTTATCATCTCAATACTCAGACTTATTAGTACAGAAGTTAATTAGTGTAGAAGACACATCAATGTCGGAAAGAAACAGGGATTTGAAATAAAATCTCCAAATATAAACTTCCCGGGACAAATTCAGACAAAGAAAAGCAGTTTTCCTTGCAGATTCTGTCTCGTCTCTGTTCGGCACTCACACGCGTTCATGGCAGGTCCCAATGCTATCTCACACAGCGCATGTAAGCACAATTATTTACCATTGACAACAACTTATTACATTTGTCTAATGTTTTAAATCTTTCAGAGTAACTTATCCTTACTTAAAGATTCCAGAGTTATAAATTAACAATGCCGTAGAAAGGTACACATTGGCAAACACACACACACACACACACACACACAGTTATACACACAGCTTCATTTTTGTGGAGGCTGGCATTCTCAGTCAGAAATTACTTTCTTTCCAATTCCCGCTGAAGTCATTTCATGTTTTTGTTTTTGTTTTTTTAAAAAGTTGCCTATCCTTGGGGACCCCTCTTCAGAGGCAAAGAGCTGAGATAAATGAAACTGAAGCAAAAGAAGAATGAACTACTTTCAAGATAAAACAAAACTGGGTAAAAGAGGGCCAAGCTAAGGACATTTCGGTAAAGATATATTTCCACTTCCAAAACTTGTGCTTTTCTATTCTAGGGCCTCAGATTCCACGCAGATTCATAGTACTTTGGGTTAAACCTAAATTTTATTGTTCTGGGATAGTCTGACTGGAAACAGAAGAACAAAGGAACAACTTGTCATGGGGACTCTGTTAGCAGCTGAGCAGCAAGACGAAGAGGAGGCACCAAAGGCGTCAGAGACGTTGTCCAGAGAACAGGGTTATCAGCTCAGAAAAGCAGCATAGGAGGCAAAGAAAGGGTTTAGGAAAGCAGGTATACAACAGGTTGTGAGGCACAGCTATAATCTTAACATTCTGGGAGGCTGAGGTAGAGGACTGCAAGTTCAAGCCTAGCCCGAATAGCTTAGCAATAAAGTGAAATCTCATCTCAAAATTGAAGAAGTCAAACATAGGATGGGTCTATAGTTCAATGTGAAGACACTGGGTTCAAATCCCAGTACTGAAACAAAAAGCAGAAATGGTTAGGATTGGATGGACATTGTGCCAAGCACCGTGCCTACAGCTAAGAATTCTATTTTCCCCATTCATTCACTCATCTGTTCTTTTATTTGTTCTCACAAATGTGCTACTAAGCACTGTAGGTGCTTATAACATAGAAGTGAACGAAACTGGCACTGTGGCTACCTTTCAGCTTACCTTCTGGGAGAAGAGCAAGTAGAGTAAGCAGGCAAGTTGGAATAAATTTAGAAGCTAGTACTGAATAGTAATGCATTTCATGAAAAGAAGCAAGTTTAGGAGACAGAAAGATCAGATAGTTTGAGTCTGAATGGAGTGGGCTGTAAATGGAGAGCAGAGAGCAGGCCTCGGAGAGGCTAGCAGTTGGGGAAAGCGATGGCATGATGATGCTAGCAGAGGCAAAGGCGTGAGAGGGCAGGGGCCAGGCGCCAGGAGATGAAAGAATCATAAGGAGGAAATGACCTCCAGGTTGAGTGCAGCAGAGACGCCCAAATAAGGACAGGGAAGTGTTCATTGCATGGCTAGACCCCACAGTTCACGCAGTTGGTGACTGTGAAGGGGACTGCAGTGAGTTGTCCAGACGGGAAGTCAGCTGGAGAGCATGGAAGAAGAAAAGCACAGTTAACAAATCTTCTGAGAACGTTGAGCAATCATGAGAAATGACAAAAAATGGTTTTTGTTTGTTGTTCCTTATGGATCAGAGTTTCCTGGTATTAGAACTATTGGCATTATTATTTTTTTTAATTTGTGCATTTAAAACAGGGTCTTGATATGTAACTCAGATTTGTAGTGATCCTCCCATCTCAACCTCCCTGGTACTGGGATTACAGACATGCACCACCATACCCAATTTTCAGGGCTGGCTCAGCAGGCCAGGGCTGGGGCTTGTATGGCACGCAGTACCAGGGATCAAACCTGGGTCTTAGTGCTTGCCAGGCAGGTGCTTAGGTCATCGAGCTATCTCTCTGACCTGAACTATTAGCACTTTGAAGTGATAACGCTTTGCTGTGGAACTGGCAAGGAAGCCACCTTGTATATCATAGGACATTTGGTACCCATTTCCCTAGAAAGCAGATTCATTCTTCCACCCAGTGTAACAACTGCAATGGATCCCCGACATTGCTATGTGTCCCCAGGAGTCAAATTGTCCTGATTGTGAATGCGTGTTCCAATAAATGTGCACATTTCATGTCTTAGTTACTTTTCTCTCATTGTTGGGGTAAATACTCGATACCCAAAATGAAGTAAGGAAAGGTTTATTAAGCTCACAGTTACTGGGGGTTTCAGTCCACATTTGGTCAGCCCCAAGGCTGAGTGTACATGGCAGAGAGCAGCAGTTCATGATGGCAAAAAAAAAAAATAATAATAATAACAACGGTAACAGAGGCAACAGGACAACCAAGGGAGCAGAGAGCAACAGCGCTAGTCTGTCTCTCTGTCTCTCTTATATTATATCAGGCTCTTTGCCTTAGCCTATCCACCTCAGGCCATACCTGTAATTCCCAGCAGTACTCAGATGGATAATCTCGCCAGTACTAAAATACATAATCCCAGTGACTCATGAGTCAAGTTTCAATCTATAGAAGTTCCCACCCCATGATTGCATGAGGCTTTGTGGGGACAACTACACATAAACCATAACATTTTGTCCCTGGACTCCCAAAGTCTCATACATATCCCTTTGTACAAAAGACATTTCAGTCCATCCAGAAGAGTTACCAAAGTCTCAGCAGTTTCAGCGTGCTGAAAAGTCCAAATCCCAAGTCTCCTCCAAGATCCAAGACAAACTCTCATCTGTGAGCTCCTATACAAAAGAAAAGTTAAACATATCCAACATGCAAAGGCATAAGATAAACATTACCATTCCAAATGTTGCAAACAACAGAGTAATACAAAACACTGGGACCAACACATGTCCAAACTCCAGCAGAGTAAATATTGCATTCCATAGTTCCAACTGGAGCATCCAAAATGGTCTGCACTGAGTTGTAAGCTCCAAATACCTTACATGGCTCAGCTCCTACAGCACTCTTGGTAGTAGTTTCCATGGCTTCTCTCCCTCTTTGCAATTTCCCTTAGACAACCCACATTTCTGGATTTTCCAAACTTCTGGGGTTTCCACTGAACAGGCTTCTCACACACAGCTTTATACACTGCCCTCTCAGGGGCACACTGCCTGGCCTCCCAGGCCTTCTTCTGAAATCGAGGTGGAAGCCTTCTTAGCCTCAGAACTCCCGCATTCTGCATAGGCCTATGTGGATGATGCCAAGGGTTGCTGCCAGCTGGAGCAGTAGCCAGGCTTCCTTCTCTTTTGGCTGAAGGGCTTGAGGGCTTAGATCGCTGAGCACTCTGACCCTGATTCCGAAAAACATATGCTCCATACCAGCGCCATTTTGGAACCTGGTTTGGCCACTGCCGCCATTTTGGTACTTGGGTCTCTGTAGCTTTCTTCTTAAGCAAAACCTCTCTCCCTTGCAATTCTGAGGCTACAAAAGGTGGAGAGCTGCCTCCTTTTGTGATGCCCTCAGGCCATCCTTTTAATTCTTTGATTCCTTTCCAGCAATGTAGATACTTTTAGCTCTATCTTTGCAGTCCACAGCTTTCCTGATGCTTCCTTCCTGGCCAAACTCACATTTTAAATCATCCTGCTTGACTCTTTACTTTTGATTCTCAACATAAATCTGGCTAAAAGCCACCAATAACAACCATGCCACCGCCCCAATAGTTGGCTGCTTTGAAATATCTCTTGAAAGATTAATCAGTCTGCCATGCTTAATCTCAGTCTTAGGCAAAGTCTCTGGACACAAGCAAAATTCCAACAGACTTTCAGCCAATTCATAGCACAAATCATCTGGAGTCCAATGACCAATGCTTTCCTTTTTCCGAGCAGAAACATCCTCAACCTGGTCTTTATGGGCAGGCCTTCTGTCAGTCTTCTGGTCTAAATCCTGAGCAGAATCTCCCCTACAAAACAGCTGGAGCTTTTCCAGCTCTTCACAAGTAGAGGACCTCTCCAAACATTTCCGATCTCTGCTCACAAGCCATTCTTTATACCTAGGCTTCAAGCCAGTGTTCTGGTCTGAGTTCCAACCACAATCTCCCCAAAAGAATAGCAGATGCTGTTCCAGTGCTTTGCTTGTAGCCGATATCTCTGAGCCCTTCCTGTCTCTTCCCATAAGCCATTCCCAAAAGCTTGTAATCCACATGGCCAGGTTAGTCACAGCAACGACCCCACTTCTCTGGTACCAAATTCTGTCTTAGTTACTTTTCTCTCATTGCTGGGACAAATACCCAACACCCAAAATGAAGGAAAGGTTTATAACCTCACAGTTACTGGAGGTTCCAGTCCATATTCAGCCTGCTCCAAGGCTGAGAGGCACATGGCAGACAGCAGCAGTTTATGGTGGTGGAGCAGCGACTATGGCGACAGAGGCAACCAACCAACCAGCAGAGTGGAGAGCAACAGCACTAGTCTGTCTCTCTGCCTCTCTTTAAATTACATGAGGCTCTCTGCCTTAGCCTATCCACCTCAGGCCACACCTATGATTCCCAGGAGTACTCAGACTGATAATCTCATCAGTACTAAAATAAATAATCTCAGTGACTCATAAATCAACTCTCAATCTATAGAAGTCCCTGTCCCATGATTGCATGAGGCTTTGTGGGGACAACTAGACATAAACCATAACATTTGAGATGATCGAGATAGAGCCTATAAGTAGACAGGGAAAAATACTGAAAAGAGAGATTTTTGTAGCAACAC
Source organism: Myocastor coypus (assembly GCA_004027025.1). Lineage (NCBI taxonomy): Eukaryota > Metazoa > Chordata > Mammalia > Rodentia > Myocastoridae > Myocastor > Myocastor coypus. The sequence goes on from PVJA010010093.1 coordinate 23,914, forward strand.
AGTCATAAATGCTAAATCTTAGAAGCAACCTACACAACCATCAATAGATGAATGGAGAAAGTGGTACCTATACACAATGGACGCCCATCCAGTCTCAAACAAATATACATGTAAATCAGTTGTAGAAATTAGATGCATCTTGAATCCATAATGATAAGGGAAATAAATCTGACACAGAGGTTAAAAATCACATGATTTGTCTTATGTGAGAAATCCAAAGTATAAGGAATTTATACAGCAAAATGAAAGCTAGATAATAGGAAACAGAGACCAGGATTGTGGCTCTGGGCAGGGGACCTGGAGATTGCAGGGAGGAATGAGGCAGAGAGGAAGGGCAACTGAGAAGGATCAAGGGCTGGGGATGTAGCTCAGTGGCACAGCGCTTGCCTGGCAATCGTGAGGTCCTCAGTTCAATTCCCATTCCCAAAAATGAAAGAGAAGGATCAAGTTGTCATACGCATATGTGTCACCCTCCCATGACGAGTGCATTTGATATGTATCACCAACACGTATTAATGCAAACTTGAACAGAGTGAAGAGGGTCTTACTGTGCAGATCTGCAGCCAGGAAATGCGACATGCTTCCACGTGGGTGAGAAAACGCAGGGAGCGTGCGTTGTCTGATGAATCACAAAAGAAACGTTGACACTCTAAGTGTGGGAAGGGCATTTGTGTTGAAAACTGAAAGAATGAAATATGTTTTGTGTAACAGTTTGGAAGCCAGAACTCAAACTTTCAAGGAAAAGTAGTATTTTGGGGGAAGAAGGGAAGGAGAGAGAGAAGAACAAATAGCTGGGGTATAGATCACATGACCTGCAAATGGTCCCTTCCTCTGGAAAGTCCTTAATTTGGGATTGAAGGCAGATGTTTCCAATGTGACTTGTGTATTTTTATCACTTTCTCATGGGCATGAACTGAGATTATTCCCTTCCGTCTCCGGTGATGTCAGCGTCTTGTTTAGAGAGGATGAGCCTGCCCAAGTTAAAGCTGGCCTCCAGTCACGCGGTGCCTGGTAAAAAGGCATGGGAAGCCTTCTCTGCATAGGGTGCATTTGGGAACTCTAGGGGACTGGCTGATTTCTGGGGTGAGTAGTTAAAGTTTAAGAGCTGGGGAATATCCCAGAACACCAGCGTTTCAGAGTTGAGAGGGATTATCACCAATGCTTTCACAAACTGTGTAATTTCTCCAGTTGTTTCAACCATACTGTTTGAAAAATAAACAAAAGTTGTACCTTTCATAAGGGAACAAATGTGGGCATGTTCATCAGCAAGTCTTATTTTTTTTACTTTTCTAAATTAAAATCAAATGTTGATCTGCACCTGAACCGCCTATACACAAAGTTGGAGTTATTCTATCCATTTGATGTTTTGAGAGCTTCATAACTCAGAGAGCCACGTATTCCCACGGGCAAATGAGGAAATCTAGCGGTCTCAGAATCTCAGTACAAACCCCAGTAGTATAGACACAGCTGTTTCACGTCCAGAAGTTGTCCCTGGACATTCTCCTCCCACCCAGAATGAATTTTACCAGTCTCTGATCTAAAAATACAGTGACTGTTTAAACTTATGGGTTTAAAAAAAAAAAAAAAAGAAAAACAACAAACTTATTCCACTAAAGCACACATTTCCAAGAATGATGGGGTAAATGTATCTGAAGAGACAGAGTATTTTGAACACTGCAAGGAGGATTCATGGCAATGTGGTTTTTACTCTTGAAATCCTCACTGTACTGTTTGATCACCCAGAGGATCAACTTTTTTTTTTTCTTTTAACAATAAACACACAAAGATAAAGATGGTTGAAGTGATACTCTGGGGTCAGAGCGAGCCAATCCCTGGTTAGGAAAGTTGATAAACTTGACATGGCTGCCCACTTCTGGTCCAGCACAGCAAAACCCCCCCCATCCCCCAGCCTTTCCTGGCAGACCTCCAGCAACACCCTGGAAATGATCCCTTATGGTTCAAGCCAGATGTCACAAAGAAATGATTTTCTTTGAGATTTCAAGTGGGGATTTTGGTCCTTGGCTTCCAAATAAGCATGTAGTCATGACCCTTTAAGATAGTAAAAGCTTTTACAAGCAAGTTAGTTTTGTCAATGTGTTGAAATTTATTGTATCCCCCAAAGGGGTGGGTCTTCAGATAGTTATGAATTTCTCATAATTAGACAGTTTTCATTATAAGCACCTTTTCTTTGGAGAAATAATTCTATCCTAACCTATGCATTTTCTTAGTTTTCATGGTACTTGTTTCTATGCGCTACGGCTATACAAGTGTATTTTACATGTAATCTGCTACTTTAAAAAATTTGCTTGGTTGCTTTTCCTTTGTTTCTTAGAAAGCCTAATAACCTGCAGTCACTTGTTGAGTTTATTTTAGCCCCTGGGAAAAAAGAATGTCTCTGATAATCTTCACTCTCCCCAAATGATGAGGCGATAGCATAAACCATCCCATGAGGGAGCCTTGCCTCTAACACCTCAGGCACTGAACAGGGCGTCCAGCCCTGGCGCGCCTTGGATGGAGCGATTCCCAAGGCAGAGTTGGGTGGCCTGGCGGGAGGGGATGGATGCGTGGCCTCTGTGGCCGCGAGGTGATCAGGGAGAGGCCGTGCCCACCCCCGCTCCCATGGCCGAGTGTGCCACTCTTCCTCTATACAAAGACAATTTGCTTTTCATGTAGTAATGAAGAACAATGTTTAGCAGACAAAGGCGCTTCTAGTTTATTATTGTGCTGTCTTTGACTAGAGCTAGATGCTGGGAAAAAATGGTAATTCACAGTGTGAATGCTTCTTTTCCAGCCGTATGGGTTATGGCTGAGCATGTACATTGTATATTGCAGATGGTACAATAGTGAACACTGTGAGAACGAGAAAGGAATGAATTACGGTCCTTTTTTTCCCTGCTAGCCAAGAAACCAAGAATTTCTGCACTGTGATTGTGTGTGTGTGTGTGTGTGTGTGTGTGTGTGCGTGTGTGCGCGCTTGCACGCTTGTGCTGCTATTCCTTAAGCAATATGCACTGCTGGATTCTAATAAATGATTTCAGGATTAGAGTTTTAAAATTAATGTATAAAATCTCCTGTGATCCTCTCGGAACACCTGTGTTATCCTGCTTTATTCCTGTAGCAAACGGATGCAAGGTACAGGTGATGCCTCATTAACTTATTTCATGCAAATAAAAACATATTGCATGATTTCTTCTCCTTAACTATATAATCACTGGAGCAGGATGGTTCTGATTAATGCACCAAACTTTGGGAGGGGGAAATTCAGCATGTTTTACCAGTTCCCCTGTGCTGCAGGGATTTATGATCCATGTAAATCTGATTTAAATGGAAAAGTGATGAGAATTTGCCTTTCCTAAGGACCAAACCTCCTATTTTCTTCTACTTAGTTTTTCTGTCTTTTCTTGTTAGGATGCTCACGATGTAGAGTGGAGAGACAGAATGGAAAAAAGAGAGAGAGAGAGACCAGACATCCTATGCCAACGGAGAAATTGGAAGTCCAAAGGAGAAACTCTTTCCAACAAGCAGGCTTATACGTTTTGACTTAATATTCAGATATTCTCATTGATGATTTCCAGAAAGCTTTGGAAACTATGCTGGAAAAATAGTAAATGTGTACTGGAATGCTTGCAGGGTTCTACAATCATGCTAGAAAATGTCCGTGCATTCCAACACAACTGTAAACAATCCCATGCTGTATTTATGGGGGGGTGGCAAGCCTGTTTCTAAGTCTTTTGCAATATTATTTCTATGTTTTTAATTTATTGAATTAAAGCCAGATTTATTCAATTAAGATAATACACTTCAAGGTTAACTGCCATTTGCTGTTCATTTAGGCAAGCTATTGTACAGTTATGTAAATTTTGTGAACAGAGACACTACTAGAGTGTCTTAATTACAAGCAAAAAGTGTCATTTAAATATGAATTAAGTGAATGGTTCCCTGTATTTCCTGTTTTTGTATTTTCTTTTTAAAATCAAAGAGATATCCAGTGATATCCATACATTGGTCTAAGATTTTTCTTTTCCCTGTAAAAGAAAAAAGACCCCCTTAATAAATATTATAAAAAGAAATAAAAATAAAAGAAGCAGGTGAAGTTTGAAATGCTGTTCTTGTCACATAAATCAGCGTATCTATCTATCTATCTATCTATCTATCTATCTATCTATCTGACTTTTTTCCAGTTAGTGGGCTACCTAATTTGATGGTCGTTCTCATACTGTTAATGTAATTTAAGAATTATTCCAGCCTATTGGAGAGGGGCTCACTTCATATATGTTTAAATTCTCTATATGTAAATTCCTAATTTTAAGACTACCTTGTTTTAAAACTAACCACTGGTGGTGCATCCAAACATTTCGTCTTCAGGCTCCAGCACTAGGATATACTTTCTCTTTCTCTCTGTCCCTGTCTCTCTCTGTCTCTGTCTGTCTGTCTGTCTGTCTGTCTGTCTGTCTGTCTGTCTCTTTCTCTCTGTATCTATCTCCTCACCCCTATTCTCTATCTTTGTTGAAAAATATTCATTTTAAATGTCCAACAGTCACGACTACAGATGTGTTTAGGAGAAGTGACCTCTGGGCATATACTCTGCAAATTTCCTTGGAGCAATTCCCCGATGCCTCTTGGACTTACTGACAAATACTGTTGTTGTTTGTCTCCATGTTTTGGATGGCTCTTGTTTATGAAAATGACCTAGAGATAAATCTGGCATTAATCACGAAGGAAGGGAAAGATTCCCAATCAGCTAATGAAAACCACGCCTGAGTTCTGTGGACTCGGCTCACAGCCGCCTGGGACTGTAGCAGCCTGGGAAGATCTTCTCCATGCCCCCCAAGGTGGGTCCTGCGTGCTCCCCCCCCCCAGGAGAGAGAAGTTCACTATTCACTCGGTGCTTGCATCATCCTCTCCAACATGTTCCCACTGATACATTAAAGGAATTAATTGCTCATAATGATCTCACCATCTGTTAACAGAGGTTCATACCTACAGGCTGGTGGCATGCGGTGGTTCTATTCAGGGATCAATAGGCAATGCCGGGCGGACGCTTTCCCACATTGCCGGCCTTTGCATGCTGAAAGGGGGAGGAGAGCTCGGTGCTGGCCATCTGCTCCTTGTCTTTCTCTGGGAGACCTTGATGCGGTGCAGCACAGCTCTGATCTGACTCCAGTCCGATTGGAATGTGGCTGATCTGAGAGCCTCTCAAAGCTGTGAAAGTGAGTCAAAAGGAGATGCCCATTGTCCAGCATGGCTGAAAGAAAATGATCACTTTAAAATTCATAACTCCCAGGTGCCTGCCATCTATTCATGGGAAAACCCTCTGAACTTCTCTTCATTAAAGAGAGGGGAGTCTTGCTAAAAGGAGAGAAAAGGAAGTAGTTGGTGGGAATGTGTAGGGGATTTTCAAACCAAACAAATGAGGAATTTGGAATTTTTCACTTGTATTAAAAGAGCTGTGTAAGAAAAGGGAAGCCCTTATCTAAAAAATAAAAAATAAAAAAATAAAAAAAAAAAAGAAAAGGAAGACACTTTCCTGGGAGCACTGTACTAATTAATAAAGAACATTTCAATTTCTTTTTCAGGAGATTTCAAAAATCATCCTGTCTTTTTACTGTCACTACCTGAAAGAGGACTTTGCTTTTAAATTCTGGATAGCATTCTTAATCACTTTCCATTCTTATTCCCAAGAGGTGCAATTTGGATGGAGATCTGGGGACAAAAGAGGCCCTGGGAAGTTCCTGACTGTGGTGTGGGACATACAGACCCCGCAGAATCCAATCTTACCTCATGGTGCTTGAAGGTTTATTTGGAAGGGTTACCTGTGCCTCTCAAGGTACCTACGAGGAGAGAATTCTCATGGTGCCTTAAACACCAAGAGAACCATTAGGAGATAGTAAAGAAATAAAAAGGAAAATCTCTGTCCTCCAGGCAACTTAAGATGCTGTGAGGGCCCAGAGCTGTGAGAATCATCTGCCTGGTAGAGCTTGGCCACTGGTCACTGCAGAAAATCAATGTTGCATCAGAATCCCACAGGAATTCAAGGAGGATTTGTGGATTAACGGGTTGAGAGCCAAACAAAGGTACAAAGAGAGAGACCCATGTTCTGCCTCTTGAAAGCCTTTTATGTTACAGATGATGACCCATAGGCCCATAGAGGTTAAGTGACACGCTCAGAGTCACAGCAAGCTTGTTATGGAAACTGCGATGTCCCTGTCACTTACTGGCAATTTTCTCTCCAGTGCTTCTTGCTGTTTCTCTTACTGGTGTGGGGTTTATTATTATTTGTACCTAGTTTTTCATAGTTATAGATTACTATTGCCAATCTAAAGAACTTAGTAGTTTCTATTAAAATAAGTTTTGAGTTCTAAGAAAGATTATGGATACCGTTCTTCATTACTAACACACAAGAGGGGAAAATGGGTCAAGTAAAGCAGAGATACACAAAGAAAATTTTACATCAGGGGACAGAGACCATTGGTGAAATAAGATGGTAAAGTTCACCTCAGTTGGACATCAGTAACCAAATACAGTGGGGGAGAGGGAGAGGAGAGTTGGACCACACTCGATGCAGTCAGAAAACAACTCCCTTAACAAGCAAGAGATCAAGAGGAACAGATTGCAGGTAGGAGAGGGAGGAATCCAGAAACAATCTCAACTCCTGGAACTGGGAGAAGGTATGCCCAATAGAATCAGTGTCACTGCTCTTTTTTAAAAGCAAGCATGGACCATCTGAGCCAGAGTTTTTTTTCCTAGAAAACTTGACTGAATAGACTGCAGTTGATTTAAGAGCCATTTTTGTGTGCAATCTTTCCTCTGTGTGAACCTATCTTTAACTTTCAGGATAGGAGAGCGAAACATAAATTTCTTTGATGAAATTGTGACAAATTGAATTTATAGTAGACTTAAGTGGGGAAAAAAAAGAAATCAAGGTCAATTGTACATTGGTACACTGATCTAATCTGGTTCTTAAATTTCCACATCGTTTGATCTTAGAGCTTATGTAGTACCAAGTCGCATAGTTTATGGAATTGAATAATTGATGAAATATGGATGGGGCATAGTGTGGGACAACTCTGAGGAGCAGGAAATAGACTGAGAATGGGGATCAAGATTGGCAGCAACCAAAGGGCAGTGGCCAGCATTTTCTGAAGGAGTTTAGCTTTAGCCTAGAGCGCTAAGTGAAACTGAGAGATTTTATTCCAGGATAAATGAAAACGCACATGTAAACCCAAAGAAAAAATTAGAATTTTTATAGCTCATCTCCTGGGGAAAGCCACTGCTAAGTTTGTTGCAAACCTATTAAATAACAAAATCAAATCAGAATATCTGTAATACCTTACCAACTATTTAAGTTAAAATATGAAATTACAAGTAGTTGGTCATTTTTTAAAATTTATTTATTTATTTATTTATTTATTTGATCCAGGGTCTCCCTACGCAGATTGTCTCAATCTCCCCAGCAGTGTTATTTACAGGCATGTTTTTATGGCTGGCACAGCATGCAATAACAGGGATAAAATTTGGGACCTTGCATTTGCCAGGCAAGTAATTAGACTGCTGAGCTATGTCCCCAGCCCTCAGTTTTTGCTTGCCAAAAAAGTGATCTTCATATGACTCAACTTAAAAGCTATCTATTCAGTTAAGTGATGCGTTGTCAATTTCTCCCTTCTTCAATTGAACAACATTCAAATATGTTTGTAATGAATTCCTCCATGATTTTAGAACTACCCAAAAAAGGACTGAAAGTTCTGAGCATATCTCAGCTCTGTTCAGCATTTGATTTAGAACTGTATCCAAACTTCACAGTTGAAATGAACAACTTATGTCAAAGGAATAGAGTTCAAAAGATGTTTACTTAACATTTTAGGATTTTTTTTTTTTTTTTTTAATACCTGGCCATGCTCCGTAACTGGAATCTTACCAAAGGCCATCTTCATACTTATTAGCACATGAGGAATCTAAATCTAAATGAGAATACTCCATAAGTATGAGACAAACACAAGTACTTGGCTTATTAAACACTGCCAGTAACCACATGGAATGCCACTAGGACAAAAACAAACAAACAAACAACAACAACAACAACAACAAAAAAACCAAATCAACTAACTGAAACCACAGAAGCAAGTGATGAAACCACGTGTGAATCTGAAAGGCCCTGCTTTTCTGGAGTGATTAGATGGAGTGGCAGATGCAGGGACCTTGGGGAACTAGCTTGCGACTTCAAGTTTTGACTCTGAGATTCAAGCCTGTAGGTGTTCAGAGTCCCACAGGAAGGAATTACTTGGAATTTGTCGACATCATCTTCATCTCTTGTTTGTTTTCCTGTCAAAATCCATCAGACCTGATGGCTGGATCATCTCATCCCCTCTTTTCTAGACTTTTCTTTCCCATGAGGGTCAGAAATGCCCATCTTTTCTATAAATGAATGCAGCTTTCTTATCTTTTCAAGGGTCCCATAGGAAAATTTCTTTCAATTGTTCAGCTTCTGAAAACAGGATTTTCTTTAAATTTGACAATTGTCACCGCTTTACATGGGCTCTGTCATCAGACACAATTTTGTGCCTAGTTCTTGTGTTCAAAATTAGTAGATAGGGAAGGTTCAAAATGCACACAGCAAAATCAAATACGCTTTAATGTCATCCTACCCACTTCTAGTTCTCACAAACACGAGCTTGTAGCCTTAGCTGATCTCAGAGTTTTATTATTTCTCCCCCTCTCTTTTCTTTCTCTAAATACAGAAAAACTGTGCATGGAAAGTAGAAGTTTATTGAGGGCAAAGGTTCAATGACTATTTTTTCCCTTGAACAAATTAATCTTGTATAACCTGCATTATAAAGGCTATTTTTAAAAAGAGGAGGAAATAGTCATTGGGGCCTGATTTGGAACTCTTGTGGGCTTGAGTTCCCATTTGCACCAGCCAGAGATTTTCAATTAGCAGTGCCTTAGAAAACAGGGACCCCTGCCTTTGTCAGTGTCCTGTGGAAGAAGAAGAGCAAATAGATTGGAAATGGCCTTATGGCTCAAGCTCCTGGGAAAATGTAACAGGTGTTACAGCTCAGCTGGGTGTGAGATTTATGAAAAAAGCCCACTCAGACTTTGCCATAGAATTCTGCTTTCTAGCCAGGGCTTCAAGTAGGAAGAAACTAATGACTTCATTACCATCTCAATTCTGGGAAATGCCTGGTCCAGACCTGACTCATTAAAGGAAAGGTATAGCACTCTGTGTGACCTTGCAAGATCAAAATGCTATTTAGAGCAATTCCATTAGTCAGGTCTATAAACCTGAAATAACACACCCCTTAGGAATAACACTCTGGCCATATAAATGAGAAAACAACAACAACAACAAGAGGGAAACAAGCCTATATGAAAAAGCAAAGACAAAGATGAAAAAAAGAAAATGTTCTGTAATTGCTGTCATACCATCGTGTTTTCCTGCACTCTATGAAAACCCTCTACTTCTAGCACTTCTTTCCTTGCTCAGTGTTGTGACACATTAAGGGCTCTTGTTGCTGTCCCATTTGGAGTGGATTGTAATTGGGGACAAGCTGGAAGCCAGGAAAGATGTCAGGGTTCCAAGCAGTAGAAGATGAAACAAATCTCTTCAGTACTAACAGTACCAACGGTAGTAGTACTTAACTGGTATCAATTAACAGTAAATTTTTTTTATTAGATAATTGCCTCTTTTATTAATCTGCAATGGGAAAAACATAACATAGGAGTGTCTGTCTCCTATCCTATTAGCCCTACAAATAATTGTTCATAGCCATTGTATTGTGTTTTATTTCACGGCACTACTCTACTGAAAAGCGAACTTGGCCAGGGAAATGCAATTTCAGTAATGTCCTCACAGCCTATTTATCTCTAAATGCCAGTCCCCTGGTGGAGAGTCCTCCACCCCCTTATGACTCACTTTTGTTATGCTCCTACATACTCTGCCTTCCAGAACACCTTGGAGAAAAAAGAAAAAAAATCAAAACATAGATGGTTTGTAAGACCAGTCTTCAAGGCCTGTGAACTTGCTGTAGAAAGTCTTAGCTATCCTCCACCGTGCTCCGACTCCTGAGATAATAAACTTCACATTTAAATCTCTGGTTACATTTCTCCAAGTGAAATATGTGATGAAACTGAGATTCTCTGTGCCCTGAGGGATGTGCTGAGCCCTGAACTAAACTTAGTCACCAAGAAAGCCTTAGGCTGGATTGGCTTAATCTCTTACGTGTTAAGCAATTTGGGCAGTGGAAGACAACTACCCATGCCAGATGTATCAAAATGACCTGCTAGGGGTTTGTAAACCTCATCATAAACTAACCTAATGTCTGCCCATTATTGGAAGTATTCAATAGGAGCATGACCTGGCTTATTCAGTGATCAAAAGACACTGATGATGATATTTGGGATATTATTTCAGGATAAAGGTTGTAAGTTAGGAATCAGAACTTTCATGAAAAAAGCATTTGACACTGAACCTATATATTCCTATAGAACTATGTCAAAGCAAATCTGATGGGTTTATTAGTATACCTAAAATATTTTGCTACTTCCCTTTGATTTTATTTTGGCCCATTTCTCTCTCTTCTTCTGTGGGAATGTATACAGGTGAAAAGGGTACAGAAAGCTTATGCAAGTAAGTTTTACATTTTGTAAAGTAAGTGTACCTGTACTACCTCATGAAGTGCAGGAGAGGTGCATAGGTAAGGAAATGTGGCTTAGATGGTTTGTCACTTAAGGTGAAGACATCAATCTCTGGGCCTAATGTTCTTGTATGATTCTGAGCTCCTAAGGACAATTGTGCCTATGGTTTTGCTCCATATAAAAATGTCTCAACACAGCTCCATACAGCAATTTGATGCATTCTTGATAGTGACAACAGAGCAACACTTACTTTGCAGCACTGGGAATTGGACTCAGAGCCTTATGCTTGATAGACAAACGCGCTACCACTGCACCATATTCCCAGCCCTAGTCCTAGAAACACTTTCAAAGATGGCTTTATTAAGCGCTTCTTCCTTAGGCTCAGAAGCAGGATTTTAAGCTGAAATATAATTAGAGTTATTTTTAAGGGTGCCTGGGGGTTAATGACTCATAAAATATTTAATTATCTGATGCAACATATTAACAATGGTGAGCATCTATGGCCATACCACCCTGAACGCGCCCGATCTCGTCATATTAACAGTGGTGTCTCTGACTTCAAGAGGCTAAAGGATGGAGTTATTAGGTGAAGCAAAATGTTTTCCTGTAGAAGGAAAAAGCTAGATGTGTCCTAGTGGGAAATACATCCTGTGTGAATGACCACAGGCGCTCTCTTTCCCTTATTTCTGTCTGTGGAGATGAAAGCAACCTGAGTGCTCACCAAGTGATGGAGAGCGCTGGAAATGAAATCCAGTGTCTTTGCCGAGGTAGCGGGAAACGGGCACAGTGCGCATTACCCTTGCCTGACTTGCTGAATCCTAGTGGAAAACGAAAACTGCAAGGGCTTGAGCAACTTTTGGAGCTACTAAGGCAATTAGGGACCAATGGATTTGCTACAGAGGAACCTTTCCCTCACCGCCACTCTCCCCCAAAGCAGAAAGAACAAAAGGAGAAAAGCTGGTGGCCATTCAAGCCTGAATTATGCTTGTACTGAGGAAGGCAGAGCAATATGGTGGGAAAGGAAGCTGGAGCCATTGCCCCACATTTGAACAATATCTGTGCACACCATTTCCTTCACAAGGGCTGTGAAAACCCAGTGAGAGATGACAGTACCTGGTTAGATGAATGAGGGAGGCTACAGAGGACCACTTTACTTTGCTTGCATCTTGTCACCCCTAGTTCTAGGTAGCACAGGGCAGAGATACTGTTTGCACTGGGGAGAGGAGTGAGTTAAGCACACAGATTAACACTGCTGGGTATTACTAGGTCTACAACACTGAAGTCCAGCACTAGGCATCTAACCCCAGGCTGGCACTCACACACTAAACCTCAAGACCCTCCCCAGCACCAGACAAGAGGCATACCTCTCTGTGTTGTGATTTGAATAAGGAGTGTCTCCTCAAAACCTCTTGTGGTCAGAGGCAGGGCCTGTTGAAGGCAGAGAAAGAATAGATGGATACAGCCTCTTTGCTCTTAGGAGAAGAGGTCCTGTTAGAGGCAGGGCACTGGGTGCCTTTATCTGAGACACTGCTGCACTCTTCTGTCTCTGCTTCCTGGCTGCCATGATATGAGCAGGCAGCTTTCTCCTGCTCGGGCCATGCAGCTGTACAGCCTGCTGAAGGGGAGCTGAAACTTCTTCTTCCTCCTCATCCCCGTCCTGTTCCTCCTCCTGTTCCTCGTCTTCGTCCTCCTCCTCCTCCTCTTCTTCTTCTCCTCCTCCCCCTTCTTCTCCTCCTTCTCCTTTTCTTTTTCAAGAGCAGAATATTTATTAAGAGAAAGAAAGTTTCTGTCTGAGAGAAAGAACAGAAAGGGGACCCAAGCAGGTTGCCTCAGTATGAGCTAAAACTTTTGAACTGTGAGCCAGGATGTGCCCCTCCTCTTTCAAGTTGTGGGTGTTGGGTATTTTGTCCCAGTGATGAGAAAAGTGAGTTAGACACCCTGAGACAGATTTGCACTCTGGCCTGCATCATTTTTCACTGTACACAAATGATAACTCAAAGTGGATTAAAAATTTCAACATAAGATACAAAACTATCATTCTACTAGAAGTAACCATATGGGAAAAAAATTCCATGACACTGATCTGGGCAGTGATTTATGTTGGAGGCCACAGGGAAGAAAACATAGGCAACCAAAGCCAAGAAGCAGCAAATGGAGCTCTGCTGAACTGAGAATCTTCTACGCTGCAAAGGAAACAATCCACAGAATGAATACATTGGCTCCCGAGTGGGAGGAAAATATTTGCAAACTATCCTTATGACAAGAGGATAATGTCTAAATGCACGAAGAGTTCAGTAAACTCAAAACAGAAAAATCAAACAGTCTTGTTCAGAAAAAGGCAACTCTTCTAAATAGGATGTCTGAAAGGAAGACACACAAACTGATAACAAGTACATGAAGAAATGCTCAGCATCACTAACTAGAGAAATACAAATGAAAACCACAATAAGCTGTCACCTCAATCTTCTTAGAACAACCAGTATCAAAGAGACAACAGACAGTGACTGCTGGTGTGGGTGTGGAGAAGAGGGCACTTGTAGGAGCACTGGTGTGCATGCAAATCAGTATAGCCATTAGGGTGGGAATGCAAATTATTTTCCTATACTGGAAAATAGTATAGGGGTTTCTCAAAAATATTATAAATAGAAAAGAATGTATGATGCAGTAATCACTGTACTGGTAACTGAAATGGTAGTTAATATGTTGAAATGGTATCCACACTCTCATGCCCATAGCAGCAATATTCTCAGTGGCCAGGATATGGAATCAATCTAGACACCTGATAACTAGAAACTGGGTAAAGAAGATGTTCCCTACATATATGATGTGATAGTGGGCTGGTGAGATAGCTCAGTGGTCTAAAGCGCCTGCCTAGGCAAGCTAGACAAGTGCGGGGGACCGAGGTTTGATCCCCCAGCACCACATGCCACACCAGCCTCATCCTCAAGGTGGGTTGAGCTGGCCAAAATAATAATAACAATAATAATAATAATAATAATAATAATAATAATAATATTTGATAGCATTTAGTCATAAAAGAAGGAATCCCTGCCATTTGCAGAAACACAAAATGAACCCAAAGAACATACATTATACGAAATAAGCCAGATAGAAAAACAAATACCTCCTAATTTCATTCATTGGTAGAATTTTTAAAAAGTTAACCATGTGGAAACAAAGAGCAGAATAGCAATCAGCACAGGCTTGGGATCTTAGTGGAGAGGAAAAGATTGGAAAATATTGGCTCAACCATATAAAGATCCCAGCTCTATAACAGCAATAATTCAGTAGATCCATTACATGGCATAGTGAGGACAGTGAGGAGGACATGTTGTATCATGGAATGTGAAGAGAGCAGGTTTCAACTGTCCTCAGCAAAGCTAGTAGCTGTGTGAGACAGTGCCCTTGTTACTTGTCTGGCTGTGCCATTCCACAGTGTGCATATACTTCTAGGCATCACAGTGCACACGATAGAGGCATGCACTGTTTCTGTCAACTAAAAATGAAGTGGTACTGAATTATAACAAGATTAATAATTTGAACACCTAATTGAAGACCTATTTTTTTTTTTTTTAGAATTTTTTTTATTTTATTTTTTTCTTGTTTCAGAACTTTTGTTTGTTTATTTATTTTTATGGCCGGCTCAGCCTGCCCTGAGGGCAGGGCTGGCCCAGCTTGTGGTGCCAGGGATTGAACCACCGTCCCTGCAGTTGCCCAAGCTTTCCTAAGCAGGCACTTTAGACCACTGAACCATCCTGCCAGGCCCCTGAAGACCTGTTATTAGTGGAAAAGCAGCAACTGCTGTTGTTTGAATATTTGCAAGGCCCTAAAAATTGGAGATGCGTCGATGGTCCTTTGCTTTGAAGATAGTTGATGGAAGCATGTGAAGTATAGACAACTGCACAGCAGCTTGCGAACATGAAGGATTTGTTTATCTGTTGTACGTTAGGTTGAGCTTCAGATTAGATTTTGCAGGTCAGCTTGCAGGTGCTCAGGTACTTGTCCTTGGGGTTAAGAAATGAAACATTCACCGGTAGGTAGTGGGATGTGAATACCGTTCCTCCTCTGTCCATATTTTAAGGAGCCAGAGATCTTTTAGTCATGGGTCAGAGTCAAATGTAAACTATCCTTCCGTAAGAATCACTGCAGCACTGCACAAAAATGGACAAGTATTGATTTGAGCTTCTTGACATTTTCACATTCAACAATGATACACTACTAGGAAGCTGAGAATGACTCTGTTGTCCAAACATTAGAATTGTATTTAGATTTTTAGAAGCAGGTTAGGGTGTTTCTTAGAAGCACCACTTCATTTTCGGTAGATGTGCTAAATCTGACTTGTGTTTTATTTTAGAAGTTGGTAGAAACTATTTTTATTTTAGAAGTTTGTAGAGCATGAGCTGTGCTATGCTATTATTATATATTATTTCTAGCATGGAATTTTGGCAGTATAATCTAATAAGAGTGCTTCCTGTCCACTTCTTTTTCATGCTAATTTTATCCTCACTTGTCAATATAAATGGCTTAAAAAAAAAGCCAACATACAGTTTTATTCCAATGTTCACTTAAGGTTATTTGACATGACTTTTCTATAGTCAGTGTCAGTGTGGATAATAAAGTACAGAAATATGATTGTATCATAGCTATATAAAGTTATTTTCTCTGAATATTACAAAGCAGAGGTCAACTAAACAAGTTTGTTAAATTTCTGTTCATTTGCTGGCATATGGCAACATTCTTTAGCCTGTTTTACAAATGGGTGAACTGAAGCATAGGAGTTGATAGGTGCAGCCAGTAGTTTGATTCTCCGTGATCATTATTTCTATTTTCTTAAAACAACAAGATCTACTTTAAATAAAACGTCGGCCATAAACCAATACAAAACTCCATTTTCCATCGTTGTACTTCAGCCAAGCCCCTCATGCGCGGAGTTATGTATGACTTTCCACATGTCAGGGTGCGTGCAGGCAGAGATGGCTCTGATGCTGAGACATACGAAGCGCTGAGCGTGGTGTTCATGTAACTTATTGTTGAGTATAAGGTCCTACTGTGAACCTACTGAAGCCCAGAACTGGATACCTGCTAGGACCGGACTCTAGCAGCCCTTATAGAACAATTCTACATCTAAGGAAGAGGAGCTGAAAATGTCAGCTCTCTTTGGAACCTCCCCTCCCCCACTTTTATCTTTATTGTTCATAGCTTTGCATGAACCTGGGTATTTCCGCTGCCTTTCTGGATCACGCATAATGGAAATCACTGTGGCTGGGTGACACATTTATAAATCCAACACAAACTACTAGAAGGAAAATTAAGTGCTGAAGATTTTGAGAATGTAAATGTAGTCACCAAGCATCATGTAGCAGGAGGGAAACTGGGGTGGAAATGATTGTCCACAAATTTTCCATGCTTATAACATCTAAATGCTCATATGGAAGAATATCTAAGTTTTAAATAATATTAAATGGTACTGTTTTATGTATGTGGTACAGGATATCACTACACAGCTTGGACTCATAGTGATCCTCCTGTTTTCAGCCTCCCCAGCGCTGGGATTCTAGACGTGCGCCACCATTCCCAGTCCTGGTGGCTGGTTCAGCGCACCTGGGGGCCGGCCCAGTGAGGCATGTGGAATAGTGCTAAACATTAAAAATAACTTTTCCACATACAATGTTCATGATGCATTCAGTATTTTTATTGTATTTAAGTTCTGTGACTAACAAAAGAAAAGTTAAATCTGGCCAAATAAAGGAAATGTTGTGGAATTGTGAGTTTGTCTTATCATCTATCAAGTTTTCTGCCTATTGCTTCTGCTGGCGCCGTGGGAATGTTGATATTGTTTGGAAAACTATTGCTTAAATTGTGTGGAAAACTTGTTGATTAAATTGTTTGGAAAACTTACTGATGATTTGTTTACCCAAGTGAACAAACTTTGCTCAAATGATTTTTTGTTTTGGAAGGAATCAGCTTTCTAAACATGCTGCTGAAATAATAATCCATTCCTGTGTCTAGAGGTAGATTCAATTCTTCCATTCACTCAGGTTGTTTCCTTTGTATGGCTATTCAGAGTAATGTATATAGAGCTACAATAGTATGATTTCAGGGATACAGGTAGGGCTTTGTGTAAAGTTCTGGGTTTTCATACAAAGGGAAGAAGTGCTGAGGTATGCGTGCATTGATGAACCCCTAGTGAAGGAGCAGTTTGCACAAGTTGCCTTGTAAAGTGCCACTTTTGGTGGGGAGAGTAAAGTGTAAAATTTTCACTTACTGCAAGACGGACACCATGCATAGAAAGAATTTCCAACTTACAACCAGATGACCTCGGGTGTACTTCTAGCTTTGCACGTGTTTGCACTATCATCCTGGAAAGATACTTTTCCTGAACCCTGACAGCCTACCTTCTCCAAGCCATTATTCTCACGTCTAATATGGGGAAATTTATTCTTACTTATCTCAGAAGAATTAGGGAAATAAAGCTACTATGTTACACTGTAGTACTGTGATGTACTATTTCTTTTTTAATGAAATCACTGTAGTACTGTGTTGTACATTTTCTTTTTTTATGAAATACATTTTCTTTGTTATGTCATTTTGAATTTGAATTTGAGGTCTGAGTACAAACAGATCAAACTAAGAGTTGCTATTGAATGTGTAAATGGTTAATACATTCTTATAACTTGCGTATTTTTCTCACAGAGTAAGCAGATAATAAAAAATATATTTACTTCATTAACAACGTGTGACAATGTTCATGCCCAAAAAAGGTGAGCCACTGTCTTCCCAACATTCTGACTATATTTTGACTCAAGTAAGTGCAACACGGCATTCCAATGCATTTTTAGGATGCTCGTACTCTAATCACCTGGCAGATGTGAATGACCTCAGTTTTTTTGATTAGGTTCTGGTCTTTTTCTTTTAAAATCTCTAATATTTTTTAAAAATTTCTTGTTGTTAGTATTTCTTAACTTCTGCTTATTGGGGTAAGCGATTCTTCATTCACATTATATCATGGGGTAGGGGCTTGTGGGTTAGCTCAGTTGTTCAAGCTCCCGCTAGGGCAAACCCAGTCAAGCACAGGGGACCACGGTTGGATCCCTACCTCCGCCTGCCTTACCAGACTGGCCCTTAAGGCTGCCTGAGCCAGCCAAAAAAAAAAAAAGAATAAGTCTTGCTTAACTTTTGGGCCAGTGAGATAGCTCAGCCGTCTAAAGTGCCTGCTTAGGCAAGCACAGGTACTGCAATTCGATCCCCAGCACCACATACTGTTTCAATCCTACCCCCAGCATGTGCTGAGCTGGCCATAAAACCAAAACAAAACAAAACAACCAACTAACCAACCAAACAAACAAACAATCCACACTTTATATCATGGAGTCAAACAGTTGTGTTGGTACCATTTACAAACTAAAACTTCTTTTTTTTTTTTTTTTTTTTTTCCATTTATGTATTTAGTGATCCTTCTATTTTTCAGCTTCCCCAGCGCTGGGATTACAAGCGTGCACCACCATGCCCAGACTCCTTTCCTGGCTCATCATGTCCCTGGGGCAGGGCTGGAGTGGCCTGAGGGCCAGAAATCAAACCGTGGTACCTGCACTTGCCAAAGCAGGCGCTTCGTCTGCTGAGATATCTTACCAGCTCTACAAATTCTTGTTGAGCAAGTTAGTTAAATTCCATAAGCCTCAGTACTTACGAAATTTAAAAATTTTTCTACTAGGGGCAATATTTCCAAATCTCAAATTCTATTCTATGTATATATTTGTTTAATATATATAATTAAGGTTCATGCTAGTCAATAATAAAAATGAAGATTTTTCCCCCGAACACCAGTGTATGTCATGTTTATATTTTTAAAAATATCTTATTTTAGCCGGGCATGGTGGCTCACGCCTGTAATCCCAGCACTCGGGAGGCTGAGGTAGGAGGATTGGTGCGAGTTCGAGACCAGCCTGGGCTACAAAAGTGAGCTCAGGACCAGCCTCAACTGCATAGCGAGACCCTGTCTCAAAAAGACAAAAACAAAAAAATGTATATCTTATTTATTTATTTGCTTACTTATTTGGTACAGGGTCTCACTAGGCACCTCAGGCTCATAGTGATCTTCCTGGCTCAGCCTCCCCAGTGCTGAGATTACAGTCATGTGCCACCATGCCCAGTTTTGCTGGCTGACATGGTGCACTTAGGGTTCTAGGGCCAAACTCAGGTCCTTGCACTTGCCAGGCAGGCACTCAGGCCACTGAGCTAACCTTCTAACTGTATGTCTTTTTCAGTGCTCCAGTTATAGTAGATGCTCAATGGATGCTTGTTGAATGAAAGCGGGATGGTAACTTCTGGTGCTCACTTCTCAGTGATGATAGTTTTGCTTTCTTAGTCATGGGCAGAGTGAATGGTTCTTATTGGTCCCCTTTCCATTATAGCCTGTCTGAACTGGAAGACTATTCAACTGACGTTTGTAATCTCTGACAACATTGCCAGGTTTTATTTTTAAATTTTGCCTGCTGTAACTTCGGCCTCAGATTGCCTCACTTTTCCTCTCCCTCTGCTGTGGTTATCTCCCCAGGTGGAGCCCTCAGAGCTCAGAGCCTGGGAGCCTAGAACGCTTATTGGGAGTGCTCTGTGCTCCCATTCTCAGGCCAGCCTGCTCTCTTCTTGGCGGAGCGCTTCCACACTGAAGCCTCTGTTTGGGTCTTTCTGCGGCTCTTGGGACCATC
Source organism: Myocastor coypus (assembly GCA_004027025.1). Lineage (NCBI taxonomy): Eukaryota > Metazoa > Chordata > Mammalia > Rodentia > Myocastoridae > Myocastor > Myocastor coypus. The sequence continues at coordinate 43,251 of PVJA010010093.1, forward strand.
TCTCTTTGGCAAGCAGAGAAATGAACTTTTCAGTTTCAAAAAAACTAAAGAGCTAGTATTATTTCCATCCTTAAGCCTAGGCCTGTTCTAAACCACAGTTTTTAAAAATTCTTGAAAGTAGGAGGAAACTTGGATCTGGATAGGCTCATCAACAAGATTTCTCCAGTGGGGTGGACATGGGAGAAATGATGTCAAATAATTACAACAGGTTTTATCTGGCAGTCACTGCCCTTTTTGTTTCATTAGAACAATTGTTGCAAGATATATCCTTTGTAGTAGCTAAAATAATACTAATTATAATAATTAATAAAGATTGCTACATGTTTTAGCAGCATAGGTTTAGTCATAGTGTATTTTTTATTGTTGACTTGTAGCAACAATTGTTACTAGCAATAGTCTGTTTAGAGGGCTGGCCCGATAGCTCAGCAGACTAAAGTGCCTGCTTAGGCTGAGCACAGTGGCTGGAGTTCCATCCTTGGCTTGCTATGCCAGCCCCACCCGTGGGGCGTGCTGAGACAGCAATTGAGATTAGGTGTTGTGGCACATGCCTGTAATCCCAGCACTTGGGAGGCTGAAAACAGGAGAAATACTATGAGTTCAGTCTACGTAGTGAGAGCCTGGTCCCCGTGTCAACTATATAACTTCTGCATCACTCATATTTTCTCATGTGATATGAATGACAAGCCCCTATTTTCCAGGTGAGGAAACTAAAATGTTTAAGTAAAATGCTAGGGTGCTGCTTCCTAAAGATTCGTGAGCCTGAAATGAACCTGAAGCGCTACGGTGGTCTCTGGGCTCTTGCTAACCAAGCGAGGCATTCTCAAAGGGACGGATTCTGTGCCTAAGGACTTCACACTATGAAATACACAGAGAAAAAAATAGGAATAAGGTCCGTGTCTTTGTGATTTGTCAAGCATTAATATTAACAGATATATTAACAGATGTTGATATAGATTCAAAATTTCAGGGTTGAAATATAAAAAGCCAGGAGTATGTAAGGGGAAGGAAGAGATATATTACAGATCTTTACTCTCCCAAGTCAGGATGCTTAAGTGTCATGTAACATGAAAGAGCGGTTGCTGTCCCCACTGCACGAGGCGGTCTATTAATGTTGCCTTGGTGCATTATGATGCTTTGAGGAGTTTCGCTGCCATCTTGTAGGTAAAGAGAGGCAGGAAGTTCACATCTTGACAAAAATACCCAGAAATACCTGAAAGCAGAGTAACCAATAGAGGGATAGCTCAACAGCAGAATGCCTGTCTAGTAAGTGTGAGGTCATGAGTTCAGTTCTTGGTACCAAAAGAAAACAAGAAGAGTAACTAGGAACAAAATAGAAGAACCCAGGCAGCCAGGAGACTGTGGGAGACACTGCAGATACTTACAAAGTTGTGATTACTTCCCACTTGCTAGGCTAAAGGGATTGTTCTCAAGGGCAGAGAACGGGCTTTCTATCTCTCTTCTGCATCTTCAGAGATGCTTCCTGCCAAGTTCTCTTACCCTTTAGCTTTGTCCTCAAACTGCAAACCAAGGTGCTTTCTTCCCTTGATACAGAATTTTGAATTAATACCACTGGTCCTCCTTGCACAATGGCTCTTGTTCCTCCTCGTATTCTCCTATTGGTCTTTGTCCTGCCGTACAGAATAGCATAGTAAAAATGTTTGGAAAGGTATGAACTTTAAGATAATAAACCACTGTGTTTGGTTTTCTTGTAACCAAAGAGCATTCTTATTTCATTCTGGTGCGAAGAGGAGCAACTTCCAAGCACAGTCAGACCAGAGACTGAAAAGGAGGAATACTTACAGATAAAAAGAAAAAAAAAGTGCTGGCAACATTAATCAACACTACCAGATATTTGTAACAACCAAGTGGTCAACAAGAGTGCATTTTCATGGGTTGCCACTGTCGATTCTTGTGTTCTGAAGGCAGAAGATTCAGTTTACAGGGAGAAGGCTACGCTCCAGTAGAGCAGGTCACCGAAGCCATAAGTAAAACTTTGCTTCCTTACAGCTCAACATTTTCCCATTATATATACAAGGGGTGATCAAAATATACAGTGAACCTTTCAAAATTTTAAAAAATGTGTTGTATTAAAAGACACCTTGCCATTAAAGCCCCCCCAATGCTTGGTTTAAACATATTTCTTGCATCTTTCTTGTGCCTTCCTCTGCCTTCTCTTTCATGAGTGTCTACGTGGTACGGCAGCAAAGTTTGGTGTGCACTTCTGCCTCGTGTCACCCAACAGAAAAGGTGGGGACTTAAAAATATCGCAGCGCATCTTCCTCCGCCTTATTCCCACCACCTAGCACTGCGAGACTTCAGGATGCCCCCCTGCCACAGTTGGAATGGCCATGCAAGGTAAACATGTTCAGTTGTTTCAGGATGTGAAGGCAGCCACAACGGTGTAGTTACGAGACACATGAAAGGGTGCTTCTGAGACTGCTTCTGACAGTGGCAGGCATGGCGGGATAAGTGCATTTAAGGTGGGGGATTAATTTTACTTTAGAGGCCTGTGAGATAGCCCCATGGCGTACAACGCCTGCTTAGGCAAGCGCTCAGGGACAACGGTTCAATCCTGGCACCACGTGCCTCAGCAGCCCCACCCTCAGGGTTGGCTGAGCTGGCCACAAAATTTTTTTTAAAAAAGCTTTAAGTTTTAATAATTCTTTAAAAAAAATTTCACCTGTGTGTTTTTATCACACCTCATGTATTATCAATGATAAACATATTTATATATGCATATATGTGAATATGTCTATATTGGTCATCCTTAATGTTAATATATGTTTTTTAAAAAGTTTAGTCATTTATTGAATATAGGGTCTTGCTAAACAGTTCAAACTCATTGCGCCCCTCTTATCTCAGCCTCCCCAGCTCTGGCATTATAATTATGCACCATCACGCACTGTATGAGGTATGGCGGGGTCAAATTCAGGGCTTTGTGCTTGCCAGGGAGGCCCTCAGCCTGCCAAGCTATCGCCTCAGCCCAAACACTTGTCTAAGATACACAATATACAATGTTGCGTTCAGATGTGTGCTAATATAGGGCACACACATATGCACAAGAGTGACATAGGAGATACTTCTTCGCAAGAGGAAGGGAACAAGGGCGGAGGAGGGGGATGTAAGGGAGGGTGATGGGGTGGCAGGTATGCTAAAAGTATAGCACCTACAGGGAAGTTCAATATTTTGTAAAATTAATTAGCACTACTGAAAATACTTTCAAAAAGAATAAAAGCTAATTTAAGGCATGGGCTTTTAATGATTATGCTTTTTTAAAGTGTAAGCCCTTAAATTATGATAAAGGCTGTCCCAAGATGGAGATGAGGACAGCAGGAGCAGGGAGCTGCATAGCGACAGGAGGCGTGGGGATGTCTCTGTGTGTCCCTGCCAACTGTGCATTTAATGCAGAACTGACCCAAAAGGAACTTTTAAGGAAATGAAAGACATGGGGGAGAAGAAGGAAAAGAGGGAGGGAGGCAGGGAGAGAGAGAGAAAGAGAAAAAAAGGGAGGAAGAAAAAAAGGAAGAAAAAAAAATATGTCTTTCGACCATATGATCTTTGACTTATTCTCTGTTTCCTTAATTCCTTAACGTGGACATCAGAAAGTGTCTCTGAGAACGGAAAAGAAACTCCTCATCCTTTGAATTCTAGCAAGAGTTTGATTGATTATTAAGCAGAACAGCTGCTTAGTGTTCTCCAGGCATTCACTGTCCTCACCATCATGAAAGCCTTGTGCAGCAAAGGCAGCCACGACAGCCACTACGGGCCCTCGTGGTTGGCCATTGTTTCAGAGGTAAAGGATGAAGCACTGGCTGACTGACACGTCCAGGCTTTCCTGATGGTGGCCATGTGAGCAGGAGGGAGACCCTACCACGTTCCACACTAAGTGAGGGGCCACTATGTGGCTGTGTGTATTCCACTTAGAGAAGTCTTTTGAAACTCTTGCCAGCTTGAAGGTAGGAGTCTGTATTTTTACTATCTTACTTACTTTTGAGACCTTGTCTCTCTAAGATGCCCAGGCTGGCCTTGAACTTGGTATCCTTCTGTCTCAGCATGCTGAGTAACAAAGGTTACAGTGTTGGACCACACACTATGCCTGGATGAGTCCGTATTTTTAAAATGGGTATTTTTGAATCTCAAAAACCTTAAAACTTTTGCATGCAGCTTAGTGGCAGACCACCTGCCTCGTATGTGCAGTACCTGAATTATACCTCCACACTGCAAAAAAAGAATATTCCTGCAACTCAAACTTAGATGATTTCTGTTATTTTATAATCCTGATCATTAGTCGGTTTGACTTTCTTCTGATAGTCAGTTTTCACAAAAGACACTCAAGTGAAAACAAAACCAAGTAAGAAATGATTATAAAGGGATTAGAAAAAAACATACACTAAGAAGTTTTACAAAAACAATAAGCAAATCTCTTTTAGGTTTTATTATAGAAAAACATTTTCCCTTTTTACCTACTGAGATACTAGCAGTTTAGGACTTCTGAATTATATTATGTTTGGTAATTTCCTATTGCATTAGTGAGTTTCCATTTGGTTATACAAATTTCTTGAGAAAGCACCATTATTTTAATGGCTACGAGGCAAAGTATAATCTGATTATGTAGCGACTTTTATTATAACCGCAGCTAATGTGATAATACATACCATATTATTATAAGATGTTTCGGAGTGTTTTCTCTGTTGTAAAAGGGTAGGTCAGCTCACAGAAGGAACAACGGGGGAGGAAGAAAAATTGGAGCAGATCAGCAAAGTAGGCCATTGAAAAACCGTGTCAGTCTTGTAGTCTAATGTATAATACAATTTATTCTTCTGGGAATAATGGAGAAAATAGGGGGCTGCTTCCTTTGTCATAATTCAGGAAGACACCCCATGTGCTTGAAATCGAAATCACCTGCTTTTGTGTTGAGGACAGCTGTCAAGAGGGCAGGCAATGAAGATGAGCTCGTTAGACAGATTGGTTATTTCATTTAGGCTGAATATACCACCTCCACTGTTCTGGATGGTGTGGACACAGTGGTGAGGAGAAAAAAGCTTCCTGAAAACAACTCATGGCATTTATAATTATGACACAATATAGTGGGAGAAATGTAAAGTAATATCCATAGAGCATCATAACACATACTATGAAAAGAGATGTTGAAAGGTGCTCTGAAGGTGAAATAGGAGTTCTGAATGGGTGAGAAGCCAGGAGTGTATGGAACAGAGACAAGGGAGTTTTGGAGGAGGGTGTTCAGAGGCTTTGGGCACAGCAGGCTCGGAGCCATATTCTCAACTCTGTTCCACAGGCAGCCGAGGGGAGGTGGTCCACAAAGGTTTTCAGGAATAATTATCATCAGTCGGTTTTGTGGTTCTGAAAAAGGATTCTAGATTCTAGAAACAGTGCACAGGAGCAGCTACCCATGGATAAGTGAGAAAGAGGGGCCCAGAAGGCAGCTCTGATAGCCTACAGGGAAGCTGCACATCAGATCTGAGGAACAGTTTAATCACAGCAAGATATACAGGAGTATATAAATGCCCAATATGCACATCAGGCTTACTATAGAGAGGATATGGCTAAAAACTTTGATACATGCTTAAATTTTTAAAAAATGAATAGGCTGGGGAGATAGCTCAGTGCCTTATGCCCTTGCTTGGCAAGCACAATGTCCTGAGTTCGATTCCAGGTACCAAAAAAAAAGAAAGAAAAGAAAAAAGAAAAATGATTATAGGAAAAGACATTTTTCCACTAATCCCTTTCAAAATATCCCAGTTTCCTTCAAACACCCTTATCCCAGTGTTCTTGCCTCTGCCCAGAGTTCTGGAGGTCCTCTTGTGTCTATAGCTGCAGTGATGCGATGGCCTCAGTGTCCTGCATCAATGCAGATCTTTACTTTTTGTGTTCATTCTGACCCTGGGGAGAAGCCAGAAGATGCAGAGTCTGACCCAGTGAATAAGGTGGCTAAGGACTGGGTAATGCTCAACGACAGCATTTACTGTCTTTTTTTTTTAAATTATACCTCCTGAAGTCACTGACGAGAAAAGACTTCCAGAACTGCTTCAGAAAGTGGCAAGAGGGGTGGGAAGGGCATGTTCAAAGGGAGGGGACCTATTTATGGATGAACTCATGACAATATAGTACTTCCCCATATCACATTTTTAGGAAACTGTAAACATTCATAATAGCTTTTCATCCTTGTACTTAAGCTGAAAATCATTTGAATGTAGAAACTGACAGGGAAGCAGGATTCAAGGAGAGTATGGAGTTTCTAGCATGGGTCACTATTTAGCTGTCAGCTATGATAACTGATGAACATCTTGGTTAATGGCTTTGTCTTTGGTTGATTAATTCTGAGGCTGCCTCTAGGTCATCCAGGTGGAGGTTCCCAGAGATTTCTAAATATAGGTCCTTTCAGCAAAGCAAAGACTGGCGGTGGTAGCAGCCCAAGTTTGGAAAACGTATGAAATTACTCCGGGGGAGTGGAGGAAGAGATGCAACCTGAGGATGGAGTTCTAGAGGGTCAGGCTCCTGGAAGTACAACTGGCAGAAGTAGTGAGGGAGAGCAAGAAGAGGGCAGACAGGGAGGAAGGGACAGAAGAGACAAAGGTAAAACTGCAGGTTAGAGGCGAGGGCTTTCAGGTGGAAGAATCCAACTATGTCAGAGACTCCTAGGAAATGAAGCAAAATAAAGACTGGCAGGTCTTTAGAGGACAAACTAGGAGGTCAGTGGCTGGATGCAAACCACATGGTTTTCTTAGAAGCTTGGTAGCAAAAGGAAAGTTAGATGTGAGAAGCGCATAAGGAAAATTTCTAACTGGTGAGGCTTGATATAGTACATACCCCGAGGGGACAAAACTGCAGAGAAGCGTCACACAGAGATGAGCCTTGGATGGAGGAACGATGGGGTTTGATGTGGCTATGGAGCAAGGAGGTATGAGGTTAAGTTTACCTGTGATGGGTCTTTCAGACTAAGTCATTCATCTCAGTCTATTTGTACTTTAAATGTTTGTCTTTCTGTGGGCACAGACTAGTACAACTCAGGCAGTCGTCATGTGAGTATGCATCATTGCTTGTAAGAAAGTCTGAGTGAAGGATGAGGTGAAATCACTATAGACATGGTAACATTGTTAAAACAACGCTTGAAGCCGAAATACCTCACCATATACATTTTTAGATGACTAATTAGTACTTTATGATCTTAGAGTTCAAGAGATAAAAGCAGACTAAAACTTGAAATAACAGGCATTTTATCCTATCTGACTGTATGAGTCAAGATTTTACTAGAGGAGCAGATAGAACACAAGAGGTAAAAATGTATATGAAATTGTAAGATTGGCTTATGACAGTCAGCCAGAGTCTGCAGTCAGTCTAAAGTCTTGAGCTCACTGTAGTGTTTTATCCAAGTCCATTCCAGGAGTCCAGTGGGTCTGGGACAGAAGGCTGATGAGTCTACACCAGGGGGCTGAAGGATCTAAGACAGAGGCAGAAGAGTTTGCACTAGAAGCCAGGAGACCTGACTGTGAAGACCAGAGCTCCTCTGAGGAAATGCAATGCTCCATCTTTCCTCAATTTCCTTTTATATCCTTGAAGTGGTGAGTCACTTCAGGGGTGGGCCCGTTATGTGCCAGAGTGTAGCTGACCAGATTCAGTTAAGCTTGTAACTTCTCAAGTTGACACAATGTATGAACCACTATAGTGACATTTATTGAAAAGGTGAAAATGCATAAAGTATGCTGCTATGAGTTTTGACTTCTTTATTGATCATACAGATTAATACGATTCATTTCGGTGGGTTTGTACATGTGCGAAATAGGCATGTGTCATTTTTTACACTGCACTATCTCCTCATTCCACCCCCAACTTCATTTTCACATTTGTGGGGGCTCAAAAAATCACCAGGATCTTTTGTTTTTCTCATGCTCGAGCAGTATAGTTACTTTACATTTTATACATGGAAACAATGATCACTCAAATTTGCTCTTTATCTACCAAGAGAAGCTGTAGTTGGCCATGGGTATGAACTCACTGGATACAAGATGCTGAGGAGCTTTCAAGCTTGAGCACGAATCTTTTTGTAAATATTATCCAATTCCTTTAGAGTTATTGCACCATTCTGACAGGGATTCTCTGTCACCTCACTCCTTGGGCACAGTGGACAATTTACACTTGAGAAAGCGTTTTCTTTGGGAAATTGGTGCGCCATGTTCCAGGACACTGAGAGGCAAGCCCCACTGTGATGGCGTGACTATTTCAGCACTCAGTACTGCACCATTGCTGCAGTTAAATGTCTTATTTGCATTTAAAATTTTTGCCACCTGGATAGATGGTGGAAACAAATACTTTGGGAAAATCAGTACTTGACTTATAGTCATTCTCCTTTATAGCACTTGATAATTTGAATGTTTTACTCTACTGAAAGATGGTTTCCAGGTGCAAGAATAATGATTGGCTGGCCCTATGATATATTGAAAAGACTATGGATCCTGACTCCAAGCAAATATGTATGTAAATAGTCAAAAATTTATAATTTTAACTCCACAATTTATAAAACTAGCATAAAAATATGTATCTACATTGTGGGATTATTCTATGGATTAGTGTGAGTACATATAAAATTCTAAGCACACAGAAATAGGAGATATGAAAATTAACCATTATTTTTATTATGTTAGCACTTAATGGACCACTAGTAATCATATAAATACCTTGCTTTATGAAATAAAAGAATATTTTCGGGCAATATACCAGGATTTGGAAACATTTGTTTCTGTAGAAATGAGCCTCAGCAAATATTCTCTGGTAGTCTGTTTCTGGTTATGGTTTCGGATCTGTTAAGCGACACTAACAAGTCGTTCATCTGTCTGAATCTCAGCATTCTTACCTTACATGCAAGGTGTCTTTCCAAGATAACCTTCAAGCGCACCTTCACATTCAAACTACTATTTCTATATTATTTGTATTTAGTCCAAAGTTTCAGCTGAGGCTTTTTGCTTTGTGTATTTTCCCTCAACAGACCAGCATTCTGTTCTATTGCTTGTTTGTAGTACCAGGAATTGATCTAGGGTCTTCACGATAAACTACATACCCGACCCTTTTTTATTTTAATTTTATTTTCAAACAGCATTTTACTAAGTTTCTAAATTGTCCAGGATGGCTTAGGCTTTGGCTTTTTCTTTAGTCTCTCAGAGTGTTGAAATTACAGATGTGCATTGCCGCACCTACATCAGCATTACAAAAAGTGTTCTCCATGAAAACATCTGGGTTTTGCTTTACCTCCAAAGTCATGTCATTTTTCTTAGTGAAAATCATTTTTTTAAAATTATTTGCAGAAGTGCACCATATGTATTAATTTATATTTACTTTGGGGAATTGGTGCGCATATTACAGCTTGATCATTCTCAAATTCCTATTTTTCACTCTACTTCTCTCACCTTCCTCCTCTCTTTGTTCCCTACCATCTTGCCTTTCTCAGAGCCGAAGTTCTTGAGAGGATTGTCTGCACCTCTTGTCTCTCCTTCCTTACTTCTCAGCTGACCTCGTCCCCTGTCCACCTGAGACCCGTCCACATAATTTCCTTGAAGACATTCTTGTTGCTTCCCAGTCCTCTGGTCAAGTCCCCATCTTTATTCTGTTCGTATCAGTCATTTACCTCACACAATCCAGCTCATGGTTCCTGACCCCCAGAAGTAGCTGCCTCCCATCTGCCCTGTTCCACACTTGACTCCTGTTCTCTCATCTCTTTTGAGGCGAATCCTGGCTGGCTCTGTTTTTTCTCTAAATCAGTGTGTCCAGGAGAAGTACCACAGGAGCCACACATGTGATTTCAAATTTCCTAGCATTTAAATTTCATTTTGAATAAGTAAAAAGAAACAGATGAAAGTAATTTTAATATATTTAAATTAATCAAAATTATCTAACATACGATAATTTCAACAAATAACAATCTAAATAACTGGAATATGAAGATACTCTTTAAAAAACATATGCTTAGTCCTCAAAATCCTGAGAGTATGTTATACCTGTGGAGTACATCAATTTGGATAAGAATATTTCAGTAGCTCAGAGGCCACATACAGGCACACAGTATTTATGTGTCAGATTGCTATGCCTTGGGCGCTGGGACATAAAATAGTGAACAAAATAGTTATAAATCCTCACTAGTGAAGTCTATTTTCTAGGAAGGGAGAGACACAGGCAGTAAACACAAGCAAATGAATCATATAACACAGTAGAAGGTGATGAGAGCTTTGGTAGAAACAGAGGAACGTGGCAGAAAAGTGGAGTGAGGTGCAAAGAATGAGAGAAAACACCTCCAAATGCTTTCCTTGTGTGGAGCTTTGGAAGCAAGGAGTTCAGCTTTTGCAAAGTGAAGACAGGGAGATAGATAGATAGATAGATAGATAGATAGATAGATAGATAGACAGACAGATAATCGAGAGAGACAGAGACAGAGAAGGTAGGTAGGGAGGAAGGGAGGCAGGTGGTATAAGACAGGTGGCACAAATCAGCTTGGCTGCTGTTTTTAGAGTGACAATGAGAGACAGGCATGAGACCCAGTAGGCTGCTATTGCAGCAATCTAGGCTGGGACAACGGTGGCCTTTATCTCTTACCACGGTGTGGTGAGAAGTTCTTTTAGATTCTGCAACAGATTCAGGTCATATGGGAATCATCTACAAGCATCAAATTTGTCCACCAAGGTAATCCTTTGCCACCTATAGTTAGTTAAGTGTAAATTAATTACAATTAAATTAAAACTAAGTTACTCACACCAGCTTAGTATTACTTCAATTACTTCATATTCACAAGTAATTAATTAGTGGCTTCTGCCCTGGACACCAAAAGTATTGAACACCTCTGTATTTGCAGGCTGTTCTGCTGGGCAGCATGGACACAGATGCAATTATAGCTGTTTTCCTGCTCTCAAGCCAACTACCTGCTGAGGTCTGCATTTCTTTTTTCTTTTTCTTTTTTTTTTTCCAAATATATCATGGCTGGCCCAGCCTTCCCTGGGGGGTGAGACTGGCACAGCATGTGGTGCCAGAGATCAAACTGTGGTCCCTGTGGTTGCCTAGCTTGCCTAAGCAGGTACTTTAGACCACTGAGCCATCTCGCCAGCCCCTGCATTTCCTCATTTGATGATCTCTCTATTGACTATGTGCAATGGACATGTCACACCTAAGTGCCTACAAATTCCAGGTTTTAGACTTATGGTTCCCATTCCCCAGCCTGCTTTGTCTTCATTTCCTCCGCCGTGGTAAATGCAGTCCCTGTTTATATCACAGTATAAACTACAGCGTCGTCCCTGATTCCCGTTCTTTGCTCCCTGCCCACCGTATCACTTCAAGCATGTGGCCAGGTTGATTTTTTTTTTTAATGCACAGGGTCTCACTACACAGTTTGGACTTGTAACGATCCTCCTGTTTTTAGCCTCTTTACTGCTGGGATTACAGGCACATGCCAGCACGCCCGGACTCTGTCAGTGCAGCATGTGAGTTCGAACCTTGGTCCCGGAGCTTGCCAAAGTAGGTGCTTAGTCAGCAGAGCTGTCTCTCTGGCCCTTTCCAGGGTGATTTGCTTTGACCTTCCAGACACGTCGTGGCTCTGAAATCAGAGCATTCTTGCTTCTCTCTCTCTCTGGCAAAAGCAACCAGCACTTCTCAGACAGCCTGAAAGAACGATGATGCCCAGTCTGTACTTCAGGCGTGAAGGGGGAGCCTGGTGTTGTAAAAGCTTTCCAGGAGACTCCCGTGTGCAGCCAGGGCAGAGGTTGCTTCTACTCCCACCCCCATTGTGTGGTCTCCATGCAGTGACCTTGCTAAGAGTCAGATGCTATCTTTCCCTTACTTGAAATGCTCGCAGGATCACTCATTGCTTAGAGAAGTCGCAGAAGCTCCTGACCTCGCCAAAGCTGGTCCTGCTTGCTTCTCGGCCTACTTGTCCATCCATCACGACCTCAGAGGGGTCCTGTCTTTTCCGTGTGAAGCTGCTGTTTTCTCTTTCTCCATCACTTCCCCCAAGTCACCACCCTTTATTTTCTTTATGAGATGTATTAGTCTGCACAGCAATCTGTTTTTGTTTTGGTCTCCAAATTTGAACTCAGGACCTTGAGTGTGTCAGGCAGGCACTTGGGAGCTCTAGGCCTGGCTCTCTACAATGACCATGTTTAACTGCTTTTTTTTCTGATTCATTGTGCATCTTCTTAACTAGAAGATAAATTCTGAAAGCCACTCCATGGCTGTCACCGCACCTGATCATCTGTAGCAGCTAATACTTAGCTGTCACTTCATTTGCTGCATCTATTATATTTTTAAAGGGACTTTTTAGTCCTCAGAGAAAAGGCAAGGACAATAACGCTGATGATACAATATGCAGGGCACCGTGCTTATTCAGTCATGATCATAGCCTTCCAAATGGGCACAACGGGGCTAGGGAGAGAGCCCAGAGGAATAAGTGCTTGCCTGGCAAGCTCAAGGTCCTGAGTTCAATTCCTGGTACCAAATGGGCACAACACGCGCCTGTCACAGATAGAAACCCTGGCACTTAGGAAAGCTGAGTACTGTAGCTCATTCTGAGCCACCAAAGTGGTTAGGTGTGAGAAGTCAGTACCGGACCCCAGGCTTTCCTTTTCTTTTTTTCTTTTCTGGGAGAGGGAGCATGTTCTGATTCTTAAAAAACACAACAAAAGGAAGATGGTAGCCGTTTGATGAATAATTATGAAATAAATAGATCAAATGGCAACACTCTCATCTTAGAGACAGCTCAACACTGATATTTAGCAGACGACTAGGACCAAAGAATGAGTCTCATCTTTGTTGTTTCCCCTCCATTCCCTCGGCATCCACTCTTGTGTCTTTTTGCCCCCATGGAGGACTCCGGTGCCCGACATTCGCCGATTAGTTGTGTAACACGCAGCGAATTCCCTCTCCTAGCAGCTAACCGGGTTATGTGTAGCCTCAACCATCTTCCTTTGAGCAGGAAAAAAATCCCTCAACTTCGTAATACAGCCCATCGATGCATGAGAGGCCTTTGTCCAGTCGAGGGGAGAAAAGAAGAAAATAAAAATGTCCCTCTCCTCTGGGAGGCCTCCCAGGTGGGGTATGGACTCATCCTGACAAAGGGGAAATAGCTTTAAAACCAAAGCAGCTTTGGATTCCAGGAGAGACGGTATTCAAATGAGAAGTGCCCACAGGAAGCAGTTACTCTGTTCTTTGACTCTGACAGCCTTTTCTCCTGTCCTAGATCTCTGTCTCCCAGCAGGATTTCCCTGCGACAAGTCATAGACCCGCCGTGGGCTCAGGTCGTAGGAGAAGCTGAGAAAGACACGCGGGTCTTCTCGATGCTCTCGCGATGAGCTAATGGAAAGTTGGGGCTTTTTTCTTCTTTTTTTAAACAAAGTCCCGTGGCTCTATGTTTTCGTTTTTTAATTACTTCAAGATTAACGTGCTTAAATGTGCTTTTTATTATTAGCTTTGACTAGACAGGCTCTATCTGGGTACTCGACGAGATCAAGTGAAAAAGTAGGCCAGGACGCTAATTAAAGACGACTTTCTCCTTCCGGAGAGCGCACACTCTCGGGCCTCGCCCACCATCGACGCCCTGCGCCCCGCTGCTCCCCGCTGCTCCTCGCTGCCGCTGCTGCTGCTTGGGGCTCAGAGCTCGCCGGAGGAACCGGCCTTTGGGGTGTGCTCCGCGGGAAGGCGGAGGCAGGGGCCGTGCGGCCTGTCCACAGGGACTCCCTGCTCCTACGTCCCAGCCTCCCCCGCCCTGAGCGAGGCGGTGGCCGTGGCCGTGGCCGTGGCAGTGGCCGTGGCAGCGGCGTGGCGCGCACCGGGCTGGGCGCGGCCCTCCAGCCCGCCGTCTTTCCCCCCACGGCGCCGGCCCTTCCCCGCGCCCCTGTCTCCGCGCCCGGCCGGGCCCACAGCCCAGATGGCAGAGCAGCCCTGAGCGGGGACATTTTCTCAGGCTTTCAAAAAGAGCACTTTCTTTCCTGCCTAATATTTAGCTCCTTCAAATGCAAATAGAGAGGTTGCGCTCCAAGGTTAGCATAACAATTATGGGAAAAGCTTTAAATCTGATGCGTTTGTTTACACGATGAAAGGCGGGCAGGAGCCTAAGGCTTGGAGGCCCGGCTTTTCAGCAACTATTTTCTAACTAGTGAACTGCGAGTCAATTTTAGATCACAAAGAAACCCAATTTATATCGCTGTGGAGGCTAATTTTGGAGCGAGTTCCACATCATTTTCATTTTTTTTTTTTAAATGACCGCCGCTGCACCCCACCTCCACCCTTTCGTCACGAAGTTTGGTACTAGCTAATTGGTGTGAGTGGTCAGCAAGAAGGTCTTTATTACCCAGGACAATGGAAACCGAGGATGAGGCCAGCGCGGGCAGACTTCTCTGGAGACTTGTTGGGGGTTTAGGCATCAACTGCATAAAAATATTTTAGTATCCCTGTTAGAGAAGATGATCGCGTTTTCTACTCAGCTTAGATTCTTTTTTCTGTATTAAACACACACACACACACACACACACACACACACACACACACACACGTTCACTTATGGGCTTGGACAGTGAGAACTGGTCCGGACTCATTTGAGATGTATCAGATACCCCAAAGAGGCCTACTTCCAGGTCCACCCCAGTGCAACAAGAAAATTCAAGCCTCCTCGCTTCCCTCCCTCCGTCCTTCCCTGTGGCCTGCAGGGAGACTTTCTTTTCCTGGGGCGGTCTTCTACCTCTCACTCAGGAGCTGAGCTCTTAGGAGATGCTCTGAGGCTTCAGGCCCAGGGGGGAATAGAGACCCTTGGGACCTTATTAAGTCTGTTGGCTTCTCCAACAATATATTAGAGAATATTTTGTGGAACACTACGATCTATGATGCCTGCAACTCTGGGAGTGTATGAGTGTTGAATATTTGACAATATTTACTATCTTAATGTGGGAGAGTACTTAAAAGTGAGATATATGTCATTCTCAGGGCTGACTTAGCGGCAGCGCTCCCCCCCCCCATTTGATCTGAAAAGGCCATGGCGGAGGTCAGTCTAAGCGTGTGTGTGCTTTGGTATCTGGCGGGTGGCAGGCGGTGAATTTTACCTGCTCTGTGCAGGAGAAGCCCCTGAGGCTCTTGGGACAAAGCGGCTAGCCTAGCTCACCAGCCAAGTGTCCCAGTCAGTGGGGTGGGGTGGGTGCTGAGGA
>PVJA010010094.1:8393-26744 GCA_004027025.1 Myocastor coypus
AAAAAAAAAAAAAAAAAAAAAAAAAAAAAAAATCACTTTCTGGTAAACAAAATTATGTAACAACAAGGGAAAGAAAACCCATAATATAAGAGAACTAAAACTGCTTCTCATGCCATTTATTTGATTATAGTTTTGACATCTGTAATGTTAAGAGCCATTTTACATCTGAAGTGAGAAAATAAATGTAGATATCCAGCATTTGGTTCTTTGAAAAATCTATAGTCCTATGATTCGTGCATGTAGATGAAATGTTACTCTCCAAATCTTTTGGTTGGGTTTTTTTTTTTTTTTTTTTTTTTTTTTGTCTTTTTGAGACAGGGTGCCACTATGTAGTTCAGGCTGGCCTTAGGCTCACTTTTGTAGTCTAGGCTGGTCTCCAACTGGCACTGATCCTCCTGCCTCAGCCTCCCAAGTGCTGGGATTATAGGTATGTGGGTGGGTTGTTTCTTTGTTTATTAATTGAATGCAGGCTTTCAATATGCAGCTCAGACTCGTAGGAATCCTCCTGTCTCAGCCTCTCCAGAGCAGGGGTTACAGGGGTGCACTACTACACTGGGTTTTGGGGCCATTATGGTGTGTCCAGGGCCCGCATAGCATGTGGTACCATGGATCTCAGATTCTTTCTATTTCCCCAGACCTCTCTGAACTTTCTAGTTGATTATTTCAAAATAACTGTGGTCCAAGTTCTCATGATTATTTTTAGAAATTGAGTGTGTAAATCCCTTCTGTAAAAGTGCTCCTTGTGGATTCCTGCTTTTAGCCTAAAAGCATTAAGAGAAGATGTACTAACAATTCTGCGTCAGAGATTTATATTTTTCCGCCTTTCTTTTGTGATTAGGCTCTCAGAAAGTTACTATAGATCTTCTCACAGTGACAGATACCATCAAGTAGGAAGTATAGTTTTTAACTTTTTTGTAAAAAATCTCTTTAATATACATGTATTTTCTAACTTTTATAATATTTTCATAATGTTATGGTTTATGTGTAGTTGTCCGCGCAAAGCCTCATGCAGTCATGGGGTGGGGACTTGTATGGATTGAGGCTTGACTCATGAGTCACTGGATTATGTGTTTTAGTACTGATGAGATTATGTGTCTGAGTACTGCTGGGAATTATAAGTGTGGCCTGAGGCAGATAGGCTAAGGCAGAGAGCGTGATGTAATTTAAACAGAGACAGAGAGACAGACGAGGATGTTCCTCTGCTGCCCTGATCAGTTGACTGCCTCTGCCACTGTTTTGTTGCTGTTCCTCCACCATGAACTGGATGCTCTTTGCTTTGTTCCACTTAGCCGTGGGCCAGATGAATATGGACTGAAACCTCCACAAACTGTGAGCTAAATAAATCTTTCCTTCATTTTGAGCATCTAGTATTTGTCCCAGCAACAAGTGAAAGGTAACTAAAACACATCATTTTATGAAGTATAAAATTACCTGTAGAGTGTATATACATCTGGCACAGAAAAACATAATTGCATTTTACTTATAATTATAAAATCTACACGGTACAGCTATAGTGCTTTATTTGTATATATCTCATTTTATCTATGAAACAAAAACTTAATACAGTAAATAAAACCTGATTTTCTTGGGGAATATTATTTTAGGCAAATCATATATGAAATTATTCTTTTCTAGAAAATATTTCAAATTACCATCAGAATTAGGAATAAGATAATAATGAAATATATTTTATAAGCTTTAACATATTTTCACTAAAGCAATATTAATGTCCAATAGAAAATATACAACTTATGAATCACAATATAAATTAAGTGATGATTTTCACCCATGATAAATATCACTTGAATCAAGAAAGATAATAATTTTCTCCCCATATAATGTTTCATTGTTCACTTTTTCAGGTAATTCTCAGGACACTACCCTGTAAAATTTTACCCTTGCATACATATGCTATAGATTTCCGAGTTTTAGATGTTAAATAATGAAATATTCATTCTTTTTTATTTAACTTTTTGATACAACTGTTAGACATACATTCATGCTGTTTTACAGGGGTTGGTTAATTTTATCATTTGTTATATTTTTATTACTGAACTTTTGCAATATGTCGTGATTGCATTCATATGGGGAATTGGTACACGGACAGCACAAAGTCTTGTCTTCTTCCTTTGGCCTTCTGTTCCTTTCCTCTCCCACCTCTGTGTCCTCTTTTTATTTGAGATCTCTATTTCCTGTTATCTATTTTAAAATTTGATCTACATCTTTATTTTCAGTTTTCATATAAGAGAAACCATACAATATCTAAGTTGGTGATCTCTTCAGTTACATTACTAATATTTCATGCTGTGATTACATCATAATTTATTCATTATCTTCATTTGCATATCTCTCCTTCCCATTTTTCTTTTATATGAGTAAGGCTGCCATGGACACTTTCATAAATGTAGTTTATAAGTTTTCTTTTTTATTTTTCTTGAATAAATTCAAACAAATTTGGAATTGGTACGTTTGGAGGAGAATCATACATAATTTTATTTTGAAAAAAATCTTTGAATATTTCTCCAAAATGATTAGTTATATCATTTTATACTCTCGTAATTAACATCAGTTTCTGCATAAATTCTCCAAACTGAAACATCATTTGTTATTTCATTTTGTTTTTGGCTGTAGTCATTTTAAGGGGGATAAAATATTCCATTGTTATGATTTTCATATGTAATTTCCTGATAAATAAATGTATCCGGTATTTTTCATGATTTTTCAGACAATTTTTATCTCTTTACTCTTGACTGACTTTTCCATCTCCTTACTTGTTCTGGTACACTTCTGTCACATGTGCGTTTATGCAAGTTTTCCTAATCTTTGTCTGTTGTTTTCCTTAAAACGAATTGCTAGATAAAACTGCAGTATGATTCCTATGATACTTGATGCCTTTCACCCAGTGTAAAATTCCAGATAACCATCACAGTTCTGAAAGAATTTAATGGATTTTAACCCAACATTGTATCATTGCAGCAAAATTTAATGCTATGTACCAGATTGTTTTAAAAGATCCTATTTCTCTGTACCTGACCTAACCTCATGAGTTATTTAAAAGCAAGATTTAGCATAATATCTTTCTCCAGATGGTCAAGCAAGGAAGGACAAGATCCAAAAGCTGCAAAGCGCTGGATGTTGCCCTGCTGGCTGGAGGTGAGGGAGCCTGATGCATGCTGAATAATGCAGCAGCCGGCTGCCCAGAGCATCTCAGTCGACAGCCAGCTGAGAAGCAGAGGCTTGGCTCCTCGCACACCAGGAGGTGAACTCTGCCAACAAGAAGAATGCCCTTGGACACAGTTTTTGTTGTTTGTTTCCAAAACTCCAGATATGAATTAATTCCATGATTTCTGCTGTATGTATGTACTCTGAGCAGAGAACATAGCCTGTGTCAAACCTATAACTAATAGGACTGTGACTTGTGCATAGATGTTCATTTAGTCTAAGTTTGTAGCAATAATGAACTTGGAACATATCAAAATTAAAATGCCACGGTATGTCAGATAGCTCAGCAGACTAAAGCACCTGCTTACCCAGGCACAGGGTCTGGGCTTCCAACCCCAGTATGCCATGTTGGCCCCACCCCCAGGGTGCACTGAGATGACAATTGAGACTGGGCATGGTGGTGTGCACCTGTAATCCCAGCACTTGGAGGCTGAACACAGGAGAATCACTGTGAGTACAAGCTGTGTAGTGAGACCCTCTAGACCCTGTGCTACAATATATTTTGAAAAATTAAAATGTTTACAATAATAAAAGCAATGAATTTTTGGTGCTATAAGTAGAGAGTAGCACCAGCAAAAATTGAATCAGTGTCTGGTCAGTGGAAGAAATTGGGGATAATTTTCCTTGATTACCCTGAACACCCTGTTAAAAGAAACATAAAAGCTAAAAGTGATGCTGTGAGGAATTCAGAACATTCTAGTAGTTCTGTCAGAAGCTGGTCAGTGAGCACTCAAAGGCAGTGATAGAATACTATTGGGAACTGTAGGAAAAGTACATTTTTACATGTAGGAGAGCGTTGGCCCAGGCCATGAAATCATGCAGAGTGGAAGTCTTAAGGGAGGAGGCTGCACATGGAACAAAGGACTTTGCCAGTCAAAGTGGAAAGCACTCCTCACTCACACTGTCTAAATTATAAGAGTAGTAAGGCAAATTATGAAAAGAGCTACTTCGCAAAATGCGACTAAAAATGATGACTTAAGAGATCAGCAACTTTCCCTTGGCACTAAATTGTTTAAAGGAATGATGTAGAGAGAGCATTAAAGCAGTGCCTTTGTTTCTTTGTCTCTCTGAGCAGAAATAAAGAGCATGAAGCTGTCTTCTGATAATCTGTGGACACATTTTCACCTCATAGAGTGGACACCTGCTTTCATTCACAGAAGATCACAAGTTTCTGGAGAAAATAGTATCATCAGAAATATAATTGGGACTGAATAAGCAAAGAGCATATTAGATTGAAGGAGGTTACAAACCCAAAGCATTTTACTAGCAAGAGGACACAAGTAGCTTTAAACTTTTGATATGTTTCATGAAAATTCAAAAATAACCTGGAAAGTTGAACTTAGAGCCCAGACAACATTACTGATTACTCCTAGAGAAACGATAACTCCCTTTATCCTGGGGAGAGTTATTGGAATACTTTGGATAAGGGAACTGGGGGAGAAACTGCAGAAGAAATGCCAAACTGATGTGAAAAGGAGAAAAGAAGAAAGGGGGAAAGAAGCTAACATGTACGCAGAAGATAGTCAAGATTGTATTACACTTACCTTCTTTTTGTTCCTTAAAAATAATGTTATGCTTAGAGAAGATATTATGCCTATATTTTACTCTGTTAGGAAGACAATCTATGGTGTATCAACTGTCATAAGTCTTCTATTAACCTGTTTTGAAACTTGAGCTGTATCAACTGTGGTAACAACTAATATATCAACTATTGGAGCTGCCCTCTGAACCTATTTCATTGTATCATTTTCTGTTAAAAAGGAGTGTGGATGTGATAAACAGGCTTTTAACACAGCTATAAGATTTTCAAAAACGCCTCCCTGGCAACTAGTGTCCAGCACTGTAATTTTTTTTATTTTTTATTTTTTTTCATTTTAATTAGAAAAAAGATGAAATAGTAATGAAACAGTTTCAGAACAGGTTAGTAGGACAATTACAATAATTAATACATTGCATATTGTTGTCTTCCTAGTAGTTATTCAGAGTACAAGATGCCGACACGATATCTTGTCTAAAATATATTAGTACGAATCCTTCTCAATGAACTAAGAGATACTAGTAGCTGCATATCTTGATAAATTTCAGTCCCATAATTTTATGAGAGTCAGATGAGATGATTCCAGGGAGATTACCCAAGTAGTCCTGACCAAATGACTCGAGCCCTTTAAAAGCATGGTTGTTTTCTGCTGCTGGACATAGACGCAGAAGCCAGGATTCCATGAAGGTGAAGGATTTGCTGTCCTTGCTGACTTGCTGGGGTACGGTGGATCCTGCGGAAGGGTTACAGGACCCCTCTGGGAAGGCACAGCCAAGCGACGACCAGCAAAAAATCAAGGCATCTTAATTCTGTTAATCACAGAGGCCACAGAGACACATTTTGTCCCTGAATCAACAGAACTGAGTATACCCAGCGTTTTGGTTTCAGCAACCAAAACACCCTTCTTCCAGACTGATAACGAGAGACCGAGAGATACTAAATGGGAGTCTGACACTGAACAATTTTATATTACATTGTTACATCACAATAAGGTACTCATGTAAATATCATTTTGATATCAATTTTGTTGAAGTGAAATTATTGGTGTTTTTTCTTTGTGCTTGACATTTAACTTCACTTACAAGAAATGAGTATCTTTCTAGTTTAAGTTTTCACATTTTATGTGTGCTATTCATCATGGGCAAACTTTGTTATCAAATTGCTTTATTATGGAAATTCCTTTTTCAAATAACAGGTTGACACAGGATATTTGTTAAAAAATATTCTCTTTTTCCCAGTTTGATTAACTTGGTTGTTTATTTGAAAGTGCATTTACTGTATATAAGTTAATTTATGAACTCTATTCTGAGCTACTGAGTTATGTATTTGTTACTACACAAATATCCATCAACTTGACTGCTGTGAATGAAATCTTTGTCAAGGGCCTAAAATTCTTATTTACTTGCATGACATTCCCCTCTATATTTTTATATGAATATTAATCAGTGTGTCAGTTTCTATAAAGTTAAGTATTATTTGTTTTCTAAAATTTAAAACTGCTACAATTCTTACATTAGATGAACTAAATTTCACATGTCATTGTTATCCGATGTCTACTTAACTTATTTTATTTTATTTTACTTTTGGATAGAGAGCACTGGGAAAAGAAGCCAGGACATTCTCACTGAGCTATAATCCCAGCCATGTTCTATTTTTTTATTTTGGGTCATGGCGATTGTGTGTAAATAGAGTATCATGCAAAATAGTTTCCCTAGCCTGTAATCCTAGCACTTGGGAGGAGGATCAGTGCAAGTTTAAGACCAGCCTGGGCTACAAAAGCGAGCTCATGGCCAGCCTCAATTGAATAATGAGACCCTGTCTCAAAAAAAAAAAAAAAAAAAAAAGAAAGAAAGAAAGAAAAGTTTCCCTACCCTTGAACGTTTGCCTACACATTCATGCTTTTTTCCCTAATTACTGATAGACACTTCTACCTTTATCATTACCAAAGCTTTTCCCTTTCTAGAATATCATATAATTAGAGTAATATAGTGTACAAATTTCACAGAACGGTACTTACACTGTTGTGTTTTCATACCTTGATAGTTCACTTTTTTATACTTGAAGATATATCATATATGGATACAATTCACTTTATTTACCTATTAACTAGTTAAGGGATATAAAGTATACTTTCAAATTTTGGACATTATAAGTTGCTGGCAATGGCCAGTGTTTTCATGGTCATAGCTGCTAGTGGTTTGGATCTGAGCCATACTAACAGATAGGGAACTGTATCTCATTGTGATTGTAACTATAACTCTTTTTCACATAGCATGTAACATCGTGTGTTACTTCATATGTGTATTTGCTTTCTGTAAGTCTTTGATAGACATCCATTTGGATTTTTTGTTTACTTTTTGATCAAATTCCTTCTTATTGTCAAATTCCAACTGCTCTTTGTACACCTAAAATATAAGTCATTTTCAAAAATGCTAGGGGCAGTATTTTCCCCAGTCTTTCACTCATTCTCCAGTTCAGCGAACGATATACCTTGCAGATCATTTTTTAATTTTTGTAAGATATAATTTATCAATCATTTCTTCCATGGAAAGAGCTTCTGTTATTGCATTTAAGAAATCATTTTCAAATCCAGTTTCTTTTCAAAAGTCATATGTTCTCTGCTAGGATTTCTATGGTTTTGTGTTTGTTATTTAAAACCAACCTCAATTTTCAGTTAATTTTTGTAAAAACTTTAAATCGTTTTCTTTCTGCATTTTTCAGTCGCTTTAACGTAGTTTATAGAGAAGCCTAATTTCACTTCTCCTTCTCCCCTTCCCACTTCTCCTCCCCTGCCCCTCCCTTCCCACTCTTATTCCTCTCCTTCTCCATTTCCCTGTCCTTCTCCTTCCCCATGTCCTTCTTCCTCCTCATCTCCTTCTCCTCCATCCTCCTTTATCTTTTCTTTCCTTTGCTTTGCTCATTTGTCAAAGATCAGTTGACAATATTTTTGGTACCATTGCTGTGCCTTGTGTTCTAGTCCTTCAATCTTAGCTGGCACGCTCGCCCATCAATTCCAAAAGTTCTTAATGTCTATAGGTTTATCTTATGACTTGAAGGTGATAAGTAAAGCAGGGAGATGAAAAGAAATCTGGGGAAAATTAACCATGAGCCTTCCATGCCAACATGATTGGGGTCAGATCCCATTTTCAAAGGGTTAGATGTTATTATCCTAAGAAGCCGCAGGCAGTGGCAGCGCACACAGTCAGCTTCTATGAAGTCTGGCTTTGATGACAAGTAGGGTTCCATGGTAAAATGGAAGGGTTTCTCCAAGGGGGAGATTGTCCTCTAAGGGGAATATAAGCATTAGAGAAAAGGAGATGCAACAGGGAGAGAGCACTGGTGTCCAGGGAAGGGGCCAAGAAAAGAGGGAGAGGAAAAGATCCAGTGAGGCGAGATGGCCATGGCCGGGTCAACAGATGGAAGCTTCCTTAGCTTGGTTTCCTTGCCTAAGAATAAGATACCCATGCCTCCCTAAGTAGCGCCTTTGTTATGTTTCAAGGTAGAAATAACAGCTACATTCTCTTAGTTCAGTGAGAAGAAAGATTTGTACAAATAGTCTAGAAAAGATATGTTTCCATCTTGTACTCTGAACAACCACTATGAGGACAACAATATGCAATGTATTACTTATTGTAACTGTCCTACTCTAACCTGTTTTGAGACTGTCTCAATGATATTTCTTTCTCATTAAAATTAATAATGGTTTTTTAAAGGTGGAGCTAATGGTGTTGACCAGAGCACTTGCAGACCCATGCCTTCATGAAACTTCTTGCTGGTAACCTTCTCTACTTGGCTGAAAGGCAGTTATCTTTCGTGTATGAAACTCCTACACACAGAGATCTCTTTAATAACCCATTTATGTTCTCTGCTGGCTTCAATAACCAGTTGACTTTTGTGGCACAATAAATGCTGCTTTCTGCTTTTGCTTACAATAGAACACTTTCTTACAGGCCCCTCTTGGCTCTCTGCCCTGTTCTTTCCAGATTGAGAGAACCCACCAGGGGACATTTAATATGAGAGCACAAGCTTCCTCTTTTTCTCTTCCTGTCTTCATTCTTCCAATTCTGTTCCTTCTTCTCCTTTTCCTTCCCCTCCTCTATCCCCCCTCCTTTTTTCTTATCTTTCACATTGTGCTAGCTATTTTATTTATTTTTGATTTTTCATATAAATCTTATAATTATTTTGATAGCATCCATGCAATAACTCTGTGAAATTTTAAAAACAGTAACATTGAATCTGTTGAATTCATTTGGAGGGATTAATATTTCAGTTATACTGAATGTTTCATGAACATTCATATTTCCCTAATTTTTAGATACTTTCACTTTTTTCCCCCTGTATTTAGGATAGGGTCTACAGGGTGTAAAGCGTCCAAATATGTCAGTTGGCCTCATAGTGATTCTCCTGTTTTCAGCCTCCCAATGGCTGAACTTACAGGTGCACACTACCACACTCAGTCTTAATAGTTGTCTCAGCGTGCCCCATGGGTGGGGTTGCCATGGTATGCTGGGGGTCGAACTCAGGCCACTGCAGTCTGCCTAGGAAGGTGCTTAAGTCCACCAAGCTATCCGGCTGGCCCAGATGCTTTACTCTTTTAAAAATCACAGTTCTATGACTTTCCTCAAATCTTGTGTGTATTATTTTATTTGTACATAAGCCTTTCACTTGAGGGAGAGTTAATGAGGGAGAGTTAATGTGAGGTATAGTTTTTTGTAGTTCAGATTATAACTATTTCTTTTTAATTTGTATTTGGAAATATTATTGCAATAGTTTATCAGTTTTTTCATGTAATTAGTATAGGTTGTGCCGGGTCTCACTACACAGATCAGACTCATAATGATCGTTCTGTTTTTGCCTGACAACTGATGAAATTACAGGCAGGCACTACCAGCACAGCAGGTCAGGGATTGAACCGCCATCCACTGTATCTGCCTTAGCAGACAATTCAGTCCACTCAGCCCTCTGGCCAACGCTTTTTTAGTAGATTTCTTAATCAGAAAACAATGTTATTGTTGAACAAACATTTTCTTTTCCAATATACAATTTTTCTTTTCTTATTTATTTAGCTATAATATTAAATACAATGTTGAAAATGAAATAAAAAGTGTGATACTTACTTTGTTCTTGGCCTTACTGAAAAATGTCTAGTTTATCAACATTAAATATATTAGTTATACTTTTTGTAGATGTTCTTCAATTAGAGAAAAACCCCTCTATTACTCGCCACCTGACACTGAAAGGAATTTTTTTAAAACTTACAAGTCATCTTGGAAAGGGTTTACATTGTATTAATATATAATCTCCAATCCGTGAACAATGAATACATTGGATATTTGTTATTTTTCTATAATTTTTTATCTGAAGTATTTTCATCTAGTGTTTAAACATGTTCAACCTGAAAGCAACAATGAAGAAATGATGAAACTGAGATTTAGCAACATGTATCAGTACACATATATTTTTGATTCAGTTACAGATCATCATTATACCTAATTTAGAGTTGGTATATTGGTTTATGTCCTGAAGAATATTCTGGAAAATATTGCTACAGTATTCTATGAAACTTTTAATGAGCCACTTCAGTGTCCCTTAAATATAAAAATAAATACACATGAAATTAAAATTCATAAATAAGATCATTGTTCAGCAAACCTTATAAGGGACATTAGTTAGATAAATCTGTAACACTCTGACCAGAGAAAAGAAGCAAGAAAAGCTTTATTAAACTGAATGATTAGCAAAGGTGGGGGATTTGAAAGAGTCATAACCTAGGAAATTTAACCTACAGTAGATTTTCCTGAAACAGAATGAGTGGGTTAGTGGCTCTGTGTGTGTGTGTGTGTGTGTCTGTGTGTGTGTGCAATAAAATGTACTGTGATTTTCACTTCACCTAAATGTAACACGTAAAGGGTACTTACAGACCCATGTCTTCATGAACCTGAAAAGAAGTTGTTAATCCAGTTTTTTCCATCCTTGAGAATTAGTGCGATGAGCACGAGCCCTCAAAGTTTCAAAGACAGTTTTCAGAAGCATACAACTTCCAAGAAGTGAAAAGAGCTCTTGTGTGAATTCATTCTTCTCAAAACATAGTCCCCAGTATCAATCTTCTGTCTCATTTTAGTGTGTTATAAGTGTACAGCACATTAACCTGAAACACTTTTCCAAATATATTATGAAATTCATACAGCAAAAAGTCAGTGAGATAACTGACTGCATGATATTCTAGTCTATGAGAATTAATTATAAAAATTATAGGAGGAAGGAGATTCAGTGAATCATAAGTTTCAGAATAGTACAACTAAAAATCAACTAAATTTTCAATCTGAATGATAGAAAAGGGAAGCAAAATCACGTTATATCCTCACAAATGTTTTTTTCTTTCTTGCAACTGTTCAGAGTTTAAACTAACTTTAATTAAACGTTGTAGCCTTCTGATAAGGATTTACTTCTGATACAGAATTTGCCTGCTAGACAGATATTATGATTCAGTCTCTAAATTCATTTTTCTTCTGTGAACAGTGTCAACAGACATGCTGTTTGGGAGAGAGTAGCAGTAAAAATGTACATGAATGACACTACTGAGTGGATGGTACCTAGAAAGAATGCCTTACCTAAATTGAGTTCAGGACATTAAGAGAAAGTTTTCCTCGGCAGTTTTGAGAAAGAGCAAGAAGGAAATTGCCCGTGTTCTTAATGAAAATATGGAGGCAGCAGGAAAATATGTCAGGTAATGTCATCCTACAGGTTCAAAAGAAACCAAGCATTACATAAATATGATGTCTATCCCCTTCCAAAACAGATGTCTGTTGTGCATGCATCACATCTTTATAACTGCCACAAATGTTAATGTTTTTAGGGCAATGAAACAATTAAAGGAGAAAAAATAAATATCTATTTTTATTGTTTCCCTTTTGAGTTCTCCAGGTCTTGAATTTCTTTAAATGCTTCATTCTATTTTTATTTTATTTTATTTATTTATTTATTTATTTTGTCTTTTTTTTGAGAGGCTCTCACTATGCAGTTCAGGCTGGCCTTGAGCTCACTTTTGTAGCCCAGGCTGGTCTCGAACTCACACCGATCCTCCTGCCTCAGCCTCCCGAGTGCTGGGATTACAGGCGTGCGCCACCACACCCAGCTTTGTTTTGTTTTTTTGGGACCAGAGATTGAATGCAGATCCTTGTATTTGCCAGGCAATCGATTATTCTACTCAGCTATCTCCGGAGCCGTACTCTTTATGTACCAAATTAATTCTAGTGTGGTGTCAGTCTACGAATGTTACACTACTTCTTTGGGTGGTCATTTTATGGCCTAGTGTGATGCAGTTCTTGACTTTGTCTTTGTGGGATAACTTACTGTGCTTTCAAGGAGGGGACAGGAAGGAGAAATTAAAATAATACTCCAGTGTTGTGATGTAACCTGATCTTACTTCACAAGACATTCCGTAATATGAAGACAAGCATAAACACTTGCATATTAGTAGGTATGAGCAATTACAGGATAAAAAATGACCACAGGCTTGAAGGAAAAAAAAAGCACAGCAATAACTTCCGGCCAAATGCATCAAAAACTCCAGCATGACAGCACAACATGAAGGATGTGTCTGACTTAGTGGGGATACGGATCACACACAAACTGCAAAGTACAAAGCTAATCTTTGAGACTGAGTCTTGACCTTAAAACACAAACCTCCCATTTTCCCTCTTAGAGTGGGTTTCCCTACTCCTTCCTGAGTTAGATATAGCTTAGTGCTGCTATTTTTCTAAGTGATTTTATATTTTATTGTTATTATGATACTGCACATAGCGAATTAATATCTGATATATGGTAAAATTTGTAAGTGATCATACCATGAATAGCACCATACTGAATTTTCAAATGCATCAAGTGATACAGGAGAAAGGTCAGTGTAATCATCTCGTGGTGGCTATTGCCCTCATCTCCAACCATGTGCTACACTTTCTGCTGAAAATGTGATTGGCCAGATTTGATTCCTAAAGCACAGTCTGCAAGGGATATTGAAAGTGTCATTTTAGTCTACAAGAAAGTTTTTCATTATTGATGAGACTACAAATAGGAACCAAATTATTTCATAAGGAAAGAAATCATTGATATAATTTAGATGTCTTGAAGTAGAGTAAATCATTTTGTTTTTAGTTCACTATTATCTTTTACCTTAATCTAAAATGAACAACGTGCATATGTTCAGATGCACATTTAAAAAGTTAAGGCAGTCTGAAAAGAATAATTTTATGTCATTATGTCAAACACTAAAATAAATATTAAACCGTTCAGTCACTGAGACATTCCAAACTAGGTAAAATTACGGCACTATGTTAGCACATATTGGAGTGACAGGTGAAATGATTTAGCTTACATATATTTGAAGATTGCTCATCTTTATTAGCACATGAAAAACTACTCTTTGTAAAATGATTTTTCTACTAAACAGAAAATATGAATACTTTACATAAATAACATGTGTTACTGATGAATATGGTTGTGAAAGTTCACAAAACTCATGTTTATGGAAGTATAGAAAGTAGAGGTTCATGATTCAGTTATGATCCCAGACACAGACTATTGTCATATTAAAAATAATTAAATTTATCATTGCTAAAAAGATTAATAATTTTTAAAGGGAATCCATGATTAAGGATCCTTCTTATTTAAAAAAAGTATTCTATAAAGTAATATTTCCATCAAAATGATTTTTGAAATGGCCTACAGAGAACCAGATACAATTTTGTTGATAACTTCAGGTTGTACATAAAATCTATAGTACTCACATAGTAGTCATTTTCATTCATTTCATGCTTAATTTCTGTAGAGAGACAAATATAAGATCATCTGCGCTTATTTATAGGCATGTATCAAGAGGTAAATATTTTATTGGGAGGAAATGATGGAATGGCTGTTCCACAGAGTCCAAACAAAAAGTAAAAGAAAGTCTGACTTAATTTGAGTTGCTTATGTGAAATAATTTCAATACCCTTTTAAAAAATGTGAAAACATTGTCATTTTTTTAATGGATTTGGTACAGCGTATACAGGGTCTCACTACACAGGTCAGACCCGTACTGATATTCCTGTTTTCAGCCTCCCAAATGCTGGGATTATAGGAATGCAGCATCATGCCCAGTCTCCATCTCAGTCCCAGCCCGCCTGAAGGGAGTGGAGGGGGTGGGGAGATAGAGCATAGCATGCAGAGGATTGAACCCAATCGCTGCGCTCTGCCTAAGTGGAAGTTTTAGTTTGCTGAGCTATCTGGCCAGTACAACACCGTCATTTTTTATTGAATATTAAAATATGAACTCTGCCAGCCTCATAGAATGTGGTTTGAGCAAAAGCAATGTTTTCTTGAATCCTGCTATGGAAGTAAATGAGTATCTAGCAGAGTTATACTAATTATTCTGTCTTAGTACAATATGTCTTCTCATCAACAAATGATGCATGACTGGTAAATGAAAATGATGTTAGTCTAGCCAAAATGTTATATTTGTGTATTCACCTTTTGATCAAGCATATAAGCCTGATGGGAAATGGAAAAGGCAAACATTTGCAGCTCTGTGAATACCAAGAATATCACATTTAGATAGAAATGTATGAAGAAACATCTTGTTTGTTTAAATAAAATTAAAATTTAGTGACCAACAAATCCATGTTCATTTAGGAAATCATCCTCATTATATAACACAACATTACATAAGCAAACAAATAAAATAATGCTGTTTCAAAGTACCAGGTCAATGATATCAAAAAGACCCAACTCCAAAGAGAAATGAGCCTTTCATGTACTAAAAATGACTGGGGCTGCAGAGTATGGAAGGAGAGAGAAGCACATGAATTGTGGAAACAAAAATCATCCTGGGATGACAAGAACCAAGACAAACTCTTTATAAAGTTCTAGAATGATATTACTGTTCAGAATGAAGACAGCAGCTCTGTAAAATCCTTTAACCTGAGAGTTGCAGCACTCAAACTTTTGCTAAGAAAACATACATGTTTAGAAGGCAGAAAACTATAACAATCTCATCTAAAGCTTAGGATGAAGGACCCAACTAGCATTCAGTGCTGAGTTGAAGTAGAATTAAATCACGCATCAATCTAGTACTTATTTTATTGAGTTTATGATCAGCTTTGTCTTAATTCCCTGCAAGAAGAAAGAACAAAATCAAACTGAAAAAAAAAATAAAAACATGCCACTACAAAGATGAAACACTTTGATTCTGATTGATCTTTTATGAAACAGTTGAACATAGAAAAATGAAAATATGCGTATGGACAGAGAAGGCCACATTCTTTATTTAGAAGGAAATAATTATCAACAGATTGATTGGCAAATTCACTTTAGCACACATAGAGGTAGGAAGAACAAAGTCATCATTCCCATACCAAGAAAAATGCAACCAACAAGACATGAATAGTGATTATCATAGTTGTGGTTAAGTTAATGAAGAAGATTGGAACTCTCTTGGTCAATTGGAAATAAGCATTAGTTGTGGAGGGGGAGTAGCTTTTTAGAACCTCCTGCTAAGCCCCAGATAGCTAACCAGTTTCCAGCAAGCACTGGTGACAAGCAGTTGATGCTCATAGAACACAAAGAGTAAATATCAGAACTGAGAACCAAAGGCAGAGCTGAGCTTTTGACTTGAGTTACTAAATTAACATGTAGACAGGAAATTCTGGAATTAAAATGCCATCTGCTGTGAAATATTCATTAGATACACTTCACAGCAGACTAGACATAGTATGTGGGGCAATGGACTTAGGAAAGCATACATTAAAAATATCAAAACTGTAGCACATAAATAAAGAGGAGAATAATAAGTGGGAAGAAGCATGAGGTAAAGTTAACGTATGTACCGAGAGACTTCTTGAAGTGAAGAGAGACCTAGCAGGTAGGAACATTGGAAGAGATAATGGAGATAGTCTTCTCAATATGATTAAAAACAACTCACCAAAAAAATAAAACATAGAAGATAAAGTTGAATGAAATTCAGGCAAAATTAAATGCACAGAATACATATGTAGGCCTATCCAAGTCACACAACTAAAATGTAAAGAAAAAGAACAATCCCATAAAGCTCCCAGACTAAGACGATTTATGTTCAGTGAGTCTATGATATGTGCACTGACTGCCTATCTCAAATAAAGGAAGATAAAAGAAAATAAAGTGGCATATTTAGGCACACAATTAGCGTCAGTCAAGAATATCCTATTCCAGTAAGGTATCTTCAAAATTAACAATAAAATGTACACTCTTTTCAGAAAATAAATTATAATTATCTATGATCCACACTACAAAAATGCCTAGGGGATGTTCATAGCAGCAAAACAGAAACAACTATAAACCACATCAGAAAGACAAAATAAAAAACATCAGAAATTATAATTTTATGTAATGAGACATAAATGAGTGGTTTCTCTTCATTTCAATAGACACAATAAATTTTGTAAAGAAAATTTAATGATGTGTTATGAGCTTTATAAAAAATTACAGACTTCATCCGTGACAACACTACCTTAAAATTCAGATGTGAAATAAGTAGAAGTATAGGTAGTAAAAATTACATGATGTATTAATTGGTCTATTTATTAAATGTAGAGCATAATGCAATTTCAAATATTCTTGGATATATCTGTCTTATACAACACACACAGATTTTTATTGTGTAGAAACTTAGGAATGAACCTGATGTGTGTTATATTTTGAAATATGGCCAGATTTTTTTTTTTTAAGTGATTTCGCCAACATGTATCTGTCAGTACTTTATAAACATTTTTGTTGTTTAGCCGCTATTATATTTACTTTATTTTTATCAATTTCAGTTATTCATCTCATATTGTCACAACATAGTTGACTTCATATTTTCCAGATAATTAATGTTTTTGAACATTAAATAATTCAGGAAGTTTTTGTATAATTATCTCATGGATATTCTTGCTGGAATGCTTGCTTGCTTGCTTTCTTTGTTTCTTTATTTCTTTCTTTCTGTCTGTCTGTCTCTCTGTCTGTCTGTACGTCTGTTTTTATTTTTTTGTATTTTAGAGAAGGGTCTATAGGGTGCTCAGGGTCTCATTACTGGATCAGACTGATAGTGTCCTGCCTGATAGTGTCTTGCCTCCCAAAAGCTGGGATTATAGGTGCGTGCCACCACAGGTAGTCTCAATTGGCATCTCAGTGCACCTGGGTCTGTGGCAAGCACCGCAGGCCCAGGGATGGAACCCTTGGCCTCTCTACCAGGTGGCAGATGCTTTAATCCACTGAACCATTTGGCTGGCCCTTGGAATGCTTAATTTAGAAAATTATGGGCCCGGCGGGATGGCTCAGTGGTCTAAAGTGCCTGATTGGGAAAGCTTGGGCGGCTTCAGGGACCGCGGTTCGAACCCCGGCGCCACATGCTGCTCCAGCCCTGCCCTTGGGGCAGGTTGAGCCGGCCATAAAAGTGAGCGAATAAACAAACAAAGGTTCTGAAACAAGAAAATAAAATAAAAAAATTCTTAAACAAAAAAAAAAGAACATTATGATTCATTGTTGATTATCTCTGTACCAAATATTTACTATCTCTACTTTTATTTTATTCTTATATAGAAGACTTGGGGAAACAAATGTCTTTAATTTTTAATAGTACATATTATTGTGTTTACATGACACTTATCACTGTTTACATCTGTTAAATGTTGTTTTCTTTCTCCAAACTCTGAAAGATAAGATGCTGCAATGTGTTACAGTGAACTATTTTACCCTTAATATTTCAAAGTGCAGTTAATCCATTCTTAACTGTTACTCTAATGGCTCAGCAAGGTAAAGCACATGTAAGCCAGCCCTCGTGATGCTCAGGCAGAAGGATCATCACAAGTTCAAGGACAACTTGGGCTTCACAGTGAGTTCAAAGCCAACCTGAACAACATAGTGAAACTCTGTCTCAAAAAAAAAAAAAAATACTCTAAGACATTAGACAAAATTTACCATAATGTCCAAGTGAATAGATCAAGCAAGTACCACTAATACATTCATTTATTTATGCATCTATTTATTTATTTTTGTATTTTAGCGATTGGTCAACAGTAGTTCAAGGTTGCACTACTAAATTGGATTCATAGTATCTGTCTGTTTACAGCCTCCCAAGAGCTGGAATTACAGACACCTGCCATCGTGTCCAGTCTCAATCACTGTCTCACTGGGCCTGCTTGCAGGTGCTTTAATCCACTGAGCTATGTGGCCAGCCTACTATCCTTTATTGTAAAGAATCTCTGTATCACAGTGTGTGGATTTTTTTTAACAAGTGTATCCATATTCCAAGTGACTGTAATTTTTGTAATTATATCACTTCCTGTTTCACTTGCTAATAAGAGAACAGTAAACATTCAGAGGAACTCCTCAATGCTTTGTAAGTAATTATTACACTGTTGAATAAAAAAGGCCACCTCAGTGCTTTGTAAGTAATTATTACACTGTTGAATAAAAAAGGCCAAATTGAATTTTTTTGCTACATCAATATTACATGTGTTTCAGGTGCTAACTTATTTCATTTTTCTGGGTAGATGACTTACACTGAATTTTATGGATGGAATAATAATTAGGTATCCAAA